>BPLR01002501.1:0-153186 GCA_021605095.1 Caerostris extrusa
TAACCAACTAATAATACTAAACACAACCACATCTCTTCCACTAGAACTTACTTATAAACATTATTATTATAAATTCCATAAAATCTTCAACTCTAAAAAAATCATGGGACATTTAATCAGTCTGTTTGGTATTGTGCATTTAAATTTTTCTCAGCTCTTTTAGAAAATCAAGACAAACTGAAAATTTAATGTCATTGACTTTTTAGTAAACAAATATTGTGCAGGAATTCCATGTGTCCGGCCAGACAGGAAGAAGCTACTTTCTTTTGCACTGTGGGGAATTACTAATGAACACTAATCTTTTAAATTTAATTGTTTGTTTTTTCTTCGAAAATGAAATAAGTAATGGGTTTGTTGCGCCTCAATTTGGTTTTCATAATACTTCTTGCTGAAACTATTTTCTTCAAATGATTTAAATGTGTGATGCTTAACAACAAAACTTTATTTTTATTACTATTTTTATTGTATGATGATAATTCACAACACCAGCTCAAAGTCACCCACCTCAACACTTGCAAGAAACTAAATAGTCATGTCTTGAACAAAAGGTACAGAAAACACCCGATCTCTGGCTCATTTTGGTATTCAGGTGTGAGGTTACTAAATATTTAGCTGAGAACAAACAGCACAGAGGAGTTTATTGTATTCTCAAATTATCTTGATGCTTCTTTGACAAACAGTTTGCAACACCATGGCCCCTTATTTGCCATTGGCACAAGATATACTGTGGCTCACATTTTCTGCTTAGATCCGTTTGACCAGATTTGCAAACTTCTTCCATAAACAAAGTGTTTTCAGACCAATGGATTATAATATGGAAATAAGAAAATATTGGTTTGCTGCACCCCACCATAAAAAAAATTTGGTTCATGTGCCAGCTCAAATAGGTCGTGTTTTAAATGTCAATTAGCTGTGAATTTGAGAAAATATTTGCATAAATATTTTTATTCTTTTTATATTGCAGCCTTCTGTTATGTATTTTGTCATACTTCTTTTTTATTTAATATTTTTCAATTAATAATCATTTACTCGGTTTAGTCAGCAGTAGTATTGTCAACATTTACTTAACTTCATTCTGATTTCTTATGTGCCAGTGTTTGTACAGCACAAATTCTTTTAAAAGTTTTACAATCAATTAAACATGGTCGCTTCATGGTTCAGCTGTATTTTAAATTGGACTATCGTTAGCCAGTTGTAATATTCTAACGTGGCGTGGACTAATCTCTTCACATTGATATTTTGAACTGATTTTATCTCGATTTATGCCTACTAATATAAAATTAATATTGATATTTAATAAACATTATTATTTAAACATATCTGCTGATTTGTGGCCACTAAAATATATCATAGGTTAGGTGGTTCAAACACATGCAACGGTTTATTATGTATGTGTATTTATATTGTAAGGGGCAATAAACAAAATTTCTATTTTTTAAAAAATCTGAGATTGGAATATTATGAGTTTACTTAACTATTACCTTAAAGATGATTTAAAAATGATTTGTATTTTCTTTTCAAAAGTGAGGACGGCTTGACCTGTTTTGTGTACTGCAAGAGGGAAAAGGAAAACAAACAGGCTTATACTCATTTATCTTCACACGATATAACTTAGTAGTTTAATGATTGTTTCGCTTTAGCAACAAAATGTGACTTAAGATAGCCAGCTTGACTAGGTATAGAAACACTTGGCAAGTATGAAAAACACTTCAAAGCTTAAAACAGTGAACTCCATTTTCAATAATTTTTTTTTATCCATACCTTGTCATATATTGCTTTGCCGTGCCTCATAGGTAAAGTAAATACTTATTATTTTCACAATTATCGTAATAATGAAAAATATTTCACTTGAGGTTTTATTGTTTTTCTACATCTTATTTGCTTTTAAGAATAGTTTCTTACCTAATTTGTAAAATCATCATTATTATTTACGAGAATTCATATAATATTCATTAAACTATTTGGTGTTCCTAATATAAATAAATTAATTTTATAATATATTGTAGCAATTAATTTATTTTATATTAAGACACTTCAAGTAATATTCTAATGAATATTATATGAATTCTCGTAAATTATAATAATATGATATTATTTTTACAAATTAATTAGTAATATTCTTAAACAAATAAAATTAAAAAAACCTAATATAATAAGTAAAACATTTTTAATTAGTAAAATATTTTATTAGTTTTCTATACCTAGTCAAACAATATCTTAAATTATTCCAATTGCTTAAAAATAAACAATCATTAAATTTACTAAGTTTTCAGTATCGTGTGAACCATCGAAAATGAATATAAACGTATTTATTTTAATTTTTTTTATAGCACGAAATTTCAATCTCAGTCAAGCAGAATCCATGCTTAGAAAAGTAAGTGTTTTAAATATCTTTAAAATTAATAGCTAAATTAAAACATAATATTTAATCTCAAAAAAATTGAAAAAAAAATAGAAATTTTTGTTTTATTAACTTCCTCGTGTCAATATATATTTTATAATAAACCATCAACAATTGTGTTTACAGTTACATATAATATAATATATTTTTAATTGATTTTTAAATCAGCAGATCATGTTTAAATAATAATGTTTATTAAATATCAATATTAATTTTATATTGGGATATGCATAAATCGAGATAAATCGGTTCTAGAAAATATGTGTGAAGTTAATTTTTATAGCGTTAGAACGATTTAACGATTTTAACGATAATTCAATTTAAAATACAATAATTACATAAATGTTACTAACTTTAATTAATTAATTAAACTTTTTAAAAGAATTTATTAGCATTACAATCACTAATTTTATAGAAATCAGAATATGGAAAGCTAAATCTAAATGTTACATAGAAAGTTGGTAGTACTGCTATTTAAACTTCGAAGTAAATGATTATTAATTGAAAAATATTGTTAAATAAAAAAAAAAAAAGTAATAATTTAAAAATACATATCAAAGAACTTGTATAAAAGAAATAAAATATTTTAGGTACAAATATTATTTCTCAAATTCTTTTTAACTAATTAATTTCTCAAATTTTATTTATTTGTACATTATTTAATTTTTTTTAATTTAAATTAAAAAATTTACATGAAATATTTTATTTTAAGATAAACACTTTGCAAAACAGCATTAATTTAAAAATGAAATTTTCTTACAAAAACAAATTCATTTCAATTTCAATTAGCTAATAAATTTTTTATTGTTTTAAAATTTTTAACAAATGAACTATTTTTTTCTTATTTCCATAATATATTCATTGAATTGAAAAAGCACTTGGCATGGAGAAAAGTTTTGCAAATTGATACAATTCAAACGGATTACAAACCTCAGAGGTAAGTAATTTTGAAACTAATATTTTGTTTTTATGCTTAAATAAGGAATTAAAATAATTGTTGCAAAACACTTTTATACCTTTATCTTTGTTTATTAAAAGCTTTTTTTAATAAGATAATTTCAATGCAATTAAGAGCTCATAAAAATATTGCTGTTTGTTTCTCAATAAAACCAGTTGGCTGGCCTCACCTTTGAATACAAAATAATTCTAGAAGACTCGGATGTTTTTCTGTACCTTTTTTTTTGTTCAAAGACACATGACCTATTTAAAGGTTCTTGTAAAATTAGTTGAGGTGAAAGAAAAGTGACTTTAGGAATAGTGTTGTCATCGTTATCATCATACAATAAAAATAGTAATGTCAAAATAAAGTTTTTTTTTTTGTTTGTTAAACATCACACATTTAATCATTTTTAAAATAGTTTCAGCAAAGAGTAAGTGTTATGAAAACCAAATTGAATTTTTAATAAATACATTATATTTTTCATTTTCGAGAAAAACAAATAATTAAAATTAAAAAAGATTAGTGATTTTAATTTAGTAGTTTACGAGAATAAAATAAACTTCTTCTAGTCTGTTAGTTTTTATGGAATTCTATACACAATATTTATATTTTACTAAAAATTTCTTTCAAATGTGTATTAAATTTTCAATTTATCATTCTAAAACATTTTAAAAATCCAAAACGTTTTTTTAAATTAAAATTTTGAAAGAAATTTAAATACACAAATACCAACAGACGGTTAAAATATTATAAATTACGGTTTTTCTAGTTTTTCTTTCAAGTTTATTAAAATAGTTTTGAATTTATTCCATCTTTTTTTCAAGATTCTTTTTATTAAAATCAAATTTTTGAAATTTATTCAATCTTTTAAAAGTAATTTTTAATTATGTATACAAACAAAAAAAGAAAAAAATTGTATACAACAAAACATGCTGGAAATTTAAAATTATTTCTAAAAGTGTTACCAGGTGATTATCAAAAATTAAAATATTGTTACTATAAATATCTCATTGACCAGATTTAATTATTTTTTATTTTGCAGGTTTGCGACAAATATTTATCTCAAAACTTTCTTGGATATGATAAGGAAGGAAGCCCATTTTATTTGTCAGCTATTGGAAACACAGATAGTAGAGGTAAAAAACAAAATATTCTCACAGAAAAATTTGTTATTAATTTAAAAGAAAGCTTTTTTTTATAAAATGATTGTATATATCAAATGGAAATAAGTGCGTTTACTAGAAAAAATTTTAAAAGTAAAACTCAAATGGAAATTGGTGATTTATAATATAACTATTTATTTTTGAATATCTTCAACTAACATAAAATTTAAATAATTAACTTAAAATAATCTGTTTTGTTATTTACCTGGTCCTATGAACTAAAGTAAAATTTTTGGTAAATTTATTTGTTCTCTTAACTCATTGTATACTATATTTTAATTATTTTTATTCCTTTTTTTCATTATTTGTAGTAACGAACAGAAATATATCAAATTATATACCTAATATTTAATGTATATCCTTAAATTATTTACATGCAGATGAAAAACAAATCTGATAAAATATATTTAAAACTCGTAAAATAATACTGATTATTCGAAAAGGCACGAAATGTATGAGCAACGGAATCATTTTTATAAATTTTTTTGATACTCAAATTAAATGGAATATACTAAAATTTTCAGAATGCATCATATATTAAACTTACTGCAGTAATTATAATAATTAATTTTGTATATTTGTAGGTATATTCAGATCTGCAAATAAATTAGATATCCTGAAAAGTTGTTTGCAAGTTGTTGAAGCAGGAATTCATCAAACAAAACTTCAAACTAAAAGGTGACATTTTTAAAACATAAATTTATGTTTTAAATAAGGATTATTTACAATATGATCATATATTGTATATTTTATTCCTTTGTTTATTTTGAAGGAATAAAAGTATTTTCTACAATGCAATATTAATCTTAACTATTCCAAAAAAAAAAAAATCTTAAAAATTTCTCAATGAATTTTTATACTTTTAAACATGATTACACTTCTGCATTTTTTCTTCATTTACACATCCAGACCCATTAATTCACCACCTACTTTTGATGATGAAATAACCAATCACAAAAAAAGGTGGCAGCAAATAGTGTATATAAGAATTCCAATTAGTACCAAAATACCAAAACACATTACCCTAAAGCCAGAATATACAAGAGTGTATATTTCTCACATTAATTTGGATTTAAAATAAACTCTCATTTGCTATGTAATTTGATTTATGTGTGCTTTTTTAAAACTTATAAATGAATGTTTTGCCAAGTTAAACAATTTACTACTATCACGATTTACCATCGCGAAATTGGATTGTTAGAATATAAACAAATTAATTTTTCGATTTTATATTCAAATTCAAATGATAAAATAAATGATAAAATATGCTATAAATTAGTATTGGTAAATGATTTCAGTTTTTACACTTTTTGTACATTTACACTTTTGTTACTAGAAATTATGTGAAAACATGTCTAAACTGAGAGTATTTTATTGGGCTCCAAATAATGCAAATTATTTTCGAAAATTTTAAAATTAAGAATATCTTATAACAAAAAAAAACCCAGTTCTCATGTAGCATTTTAGCATGTACTAAAACAAAGGCAAAATTAATGAAATTATATATCTTTCATTTATAATTAGTCTTTGAATTCTTAAATGAATTCTTCTTTGTTGCAATAAAATAATATTTGGATTAGAGCAGCTGTTTAGAAAGATCTGCTTGTCAAAGATATATTAAATTTTCTAAATAACAAAGTTCATAAAATTTAATATGGAAAATCTGTTTTTAGAAATCACATTTTAATGTCATTGATTTTTAATAAAACCTGAAGCTTACTAAATAAAAATATTTATTAAAATTGGCAAAATGGATATGGATTTGATTTAATTAACTATAGATATCTAAATTCTTTGTGGTATTATTTTGTTATGTGATTGATACTTTTGAACATGGAAAAAAAATTTTGGAAAAAAGTTGATTGTTTAGAAAAGAATTACAAAATCACTTTTACTATTTTTTTTTATTATTTTTGTGATGCACGATGGAAAAATATTTTTATTTATTTCAAATTTTTGAACAAATTGTACCAATGTTAATAAAAAATGTCAGTCCTTTAAAAATTATCCTTTTAAATATATTTGTTTTTTATGTTTTTCATTTGATTTATATTATTGCTTTAACTTAAATTAGATAAATTGAGTACCATGATTACTTGTATTATTTTTAAATGTAAAACTACTTAATTCTATGATTATAATAAGATATTTTTATTTAATAGCTAGGTAAACCAGTTACTCAATGCGTTTATATTTATGATATGGATAAATTTACCCTAGCAAAAGCAACAGATAGATACAGTAAGTAGAACTACATTTGTCTTATAATTTATAGAGTATTATTCAATCTTTTCAAATGGTTCTACTTTTTTTCAAAATAGAAAAACAAGCATATTGCTTTTGATTCATTTTATCATTAAAGTTTAACTTTTATATATCTCAAAATCATCTTAATAAATGAAGATAATTTTATTAATAAATTTATTACAATAACATATTCTTAATAATTTTTTACAATAACATATTTTTAATCATTTATTACAATAAAAAAGCTCTGTTATAGCAATAAATTATTATAACAGAGCTGTTTATCGACATAAACCATAATGGATATTAGATTTGTTTAAATGATTAAGTTCGTACCATTCTCTTCTGTGGTTATACATGTGTAACGTTAATTACACGCAGGATAACCACCATATAGTCTAGTTTATGCAATTTTTATGTATAACATGATGGCATCAACAAAAGTTGGGAAGTTTACAATTCGTTTCTTTAAAACTTAATCCTTTGCTATTTCTCTGTCAGTTCTGAAACCTAGTCTGTGTTGCAAGAAATCCAATCAATTAAGTTGGCTTTATTTGACTTCTCGAGGAAATGAAATTTAAAATGAAACTAACTAAATATATTTTTATTCGTTTTCAAATATTGCAAAATTTATGTATTTATCTTTCATCTTTCTTTTAATATTTTTTAATGTAAATCGAGATTTTTCAATCTCTATGTTTTTAAGCTCATAAACAACAAAATTTTTTGTTCAAGAATAAAAGAAAACTGTCTATTATTTGATCTGGAGTATTAATACCAGTGTCATGAATTCTAAACTGTCTATTATGCTATCAACAAAATAGAAATTAACCATGCAAAATGTGATACAAATTTACTTCAAAGCCATTTAGTTATGAGCGGATAAAATTTATCTATTTAAAGATAGTGCTGTAATTACGTAATATTATTGTAAAGACGTTTTGTTAAGTTTGCAATAGTTTTTTTTTTGTATTTGTGAATATCATTATTCATTGTTATTAAATTATAGGTATGGATTATTTTCTGAAAAACAAATGACTGGACTTTACTACTTTTATTAGCTTACTAGGCTTATATAGCCATCTACTAGTTTAAAAAAAGGGTTTATAATAAATATCATACATATTGTTTTCACTTTATTCCATACAACATAAAAGAAAGGATTCAGAAATGTTTAAAATACATAAACAATTTTCCCTTTTAGAATAAATAAATTTCCATTATCATATATGAAAGAAAATTTTGCAATTGTACCGATACCGGAATTAGTTAATTTGCATCAACAGATATTAAAAATATAAACTTCTTACAAATATGGCTACTTGTCCATAAATATGCGGAATAGATAATCCTTTTATTAGACTTTGACTTGAAGAGGTAATATTACAAAAAAATTCTTTTTATTACTTCTTGCAGTATTATAAAACTGCTACATTTCGTTTTTATAACATGTAATAGTCAGTCCTTCGTCACGTGGAAATTTCTGCTAACTTGTCTATATGCTATATAAATACATTTCTCCTTCTAAATTTTTATTTTTAAGAATATCTTTTTCTTAAAAATAAAACTTTTATATTTTAGGATGTATGAACGTTAAAGTATAGTTCTATTATAATGTATTAGTGATTTAAAAAAATTAATCGTAAAAAAGTCTGATCATTTTTTATAAAAGATTCTGTTTTTCTCTGTGTGTTATTTTATTAATTTAAGAAATGATATTTGTTGCAAAAGATTAATAATGAATTCTATTAATACTTAATAATTTAAGAATGGTTTGATATGTTCCAGGTTTAGAACATTTCATGATTGCCGTTAATATGTTTCAAGACAATTATCCTGAATTATTGAAAACGATATATGTCATAAATGTAAAGTATGCTGTGTCAAAAACATTTTCAGATTGGATTGAAATGAGTTACAAAAGAAATTTTTGCTACATATTGCTAAAATTATGATTGGTAAAAAAAACATATACTTACTACATTAACATGTTACAAAAAGCTACAGAAATCAATATTAATAAAATTGATTTTGCATTTTTCATGCATTATTTCAATTCCTTCTATTAGCTCACGCTCTCCCTATATATATCTTGTTCAAATTTCCAATAGTTCATAAAATACTTTTTATTCATCCACTCAAGGTCAAATACATTTTTTTGAACTTGTAGTGGATGACACTTGATGTTAATACAGTTTTTCAAATATTAATTCAGTAATTAAAGTTAATTAATTAATTTTAGTTTTTAAGTTGCTTATATCTACCAGTGGAAGGCGCCAGATAAACTTAAAAAATGAATGAAAATTATTTATAAAGAACTTTTCTGCAATATAGTGAAAAAAAAAAAATTGAATTGGAATTGACTTTAAATTTTTTTATATTACTTGTTTTTTGCTTATATATCGTGGTTAGAGACATTTTTTACTCCGATAATTTTGGTAATATCTGTACCTTGCATACACAAATTCACACAGCATATACAGATGGTTGAAGAGATGGACCAAAATATATTGTAAAACAAACAAAAAACAATAATGTTGGTTGCCATAATTAAAGCATTGTGCAACCCATACTCACTAGTAACCTTATACGTTATCTCACAGTCTTAACTTTTTCTGAGGCAGTGGAATAATATACTAAAAAAAAATGCTAACACTTATTGTTCAATCAATGGCCGAATTAATGAAAATTGTTCTTTTCATCATATAATTGTGTAATTTTGTCTCATCTTCGTAGAAAAACTAATGAATTATCAAAACATCTTTTAGTGCCGATGGATTGGATGAACTCATTAGCTTGGTCTCCCGCAATCATCCGATGCTGAACATTGCCCAAGCTATATTTGATATAACTGAAGTAATTTAGAATGTCCACAAGCCCCAACTACCCCCTTATGGCGTATGCCTTAAAACAGGGATGGGCAAACTACGGCCCGCGGGCCAACTCCGGCTTAGAGGAAGGTTCTATCCGGGATATTTATCTCGCAATTTAAAAAGAAATATATATTTAAATATTATACATCCATCTCCTTTTCTACTTTGATTAAATATTTTTTTATTAAAAAATATTATTTTTATCTCATTTCCCGAGGTTAAATTCAATACCCTCAGTAAATGAAGAGAAGCGTAAGAATTTGGTTAGAAAAAAAATTGCATTTAGAGTTTGGACTCAGATTTCAAGATTTCGGTGCCATTCAAACAGAATTGGATATTTTTGCCATGCCTTTCAACGTAAAATGTGAAGCAGTGTGATCAGATTTGCAGGATGAATTAATTGAGTTGCAATCTAACAATCATCTCAAGTTTCTCTGTTTCTAGTATGCCAAAAGAGTTTTACAAATCATTATTGAAAGTAAGTTTCCCAAATTTAATATCTCAAAAAGCCAGAAAATCAGTACTATGTTTGCTTCATCTTATATATGCGAACAAGTGTTTTCAACTATGAACCTTAAAAGAATTATTCCGAAGTAGACTGACCGATGAGCATTTAGCCTCGTTCCTTAGAATCAGTACATCTCACTTCGAACCTCAATATAAGGAATTTTTAAAAATGAAATCGCAATTTCCTTCATCTTATTAACATATTTAAATTGTAATACTGTTCATTGTTTTTAAAATTTTAGAAAATTTATCTTGGCCCACCAAACCTTTTTTTTTCGATTTTGGACCGAAAACGTTTGCCCATCCCTGCCTTAAAATATACAGCACCATTCTGATTCAATTACTTTAATAAATTTTTTATTTTCTGTCTAATTCAATTGTTTGACTTGCACCCCCTAACAAAAAAAATGTCTGTTTTTCAAGGAAATTATAAAATTACTTCTGCTAATGAATTATATTAAATTACTTCATAAAGAAAGATATTGTTGTTTGCTTGTGTTTGGTTCGTTTTGTCGCTCTAGAACTACTTAATTGCATTTTTAAAATTAAAAATTTAAATTTATGAGTTATTTTTTTGAATGAATACCAAGATAAAGAAAAGGTGAAAAATTTATTTGCTGCATTAAATCATAATCACTAATTTTAAAAAAAAATGTAAAAATTGAATTGAATTTAAGTAAATTTATACGAGTTGTATTTTTCTACTTATATTTATGAAAAATAAATATGAAGAAAAATAGTATTTTTTTTAAATTTATTTAATTATTATTAAATTATTATTAAATTTATTATTAAATTTATTAAATTTATTAAGTATTTTAGTATTTTGTCAAATTAAATTAAATCAAAGTGTTCTTAAACTTGGCAGAATGTAATTATAACAAATAAAATTTATTATTTTCCCTGATTGTAATTACAGAGATTTTAATTGAACTGTATCTTTTATTTTGCATTTTCGTATAAGAGAATTTATTGTATCACATCTTAATTTATCTTTTCATACTCTTTTAGCATCAGCTTATTTCACTGTAGCTTTTCCAATTATCAAAGCCATACTTGCAAACTCTATCATTGGAAAAATGAAAATATTTGGATTTGGTGAGTTTTTAATTTTGGACGATGATAATTATGTCTGAAAAATAATTTTTTAATAATGGTTTAGCATTTTATTTTTAATTTGAATAATAGTTTGATTTTAAATAATATATTTAAATGCAAAGTTATTTTCAAATATCTACTATATATTTAATCATCCTCTCATTAAATTAAATTGCACTATTTTCTGGTAAATCATTGGGATATCCATCCAAAAGTATTTCATTGATTAACCATTGAATTGCATCAAGTATTTAAAATCCTATGCCACTGCAAAACTTTAATAATTATTTAAACTGTAAATCAATCATTTATTAATGGAGGTAGATTTCTGAAACATGAACATTTTAAGATATTAATTTCAATTTAATTACATTAATACAAATTACTTACAAGAATTATGCAATACCTATATCCTAATAGTTTTGGATAACTTTAACTAAAGTTTACTTTCGAAGTAGTTAATGACTTACCAAAAATATTTGAACTCTATTAAATCAGTCCTCTTCTATTTATAATACTTCATTCTTTTGTTTGACCATTGTGCTATATGGTATATGCGTTTATTTGGAATGTCAGATACACATTAATAGTACTCATTATTGAGCTACATATATTATATTTTAAAAATAAAATAAAATTGATTTCTAACATTCGAAGTTTGTGGTTGATCCAATAATAGTCAATTTCAATTCGAACGACTCCTATAGTCGAATCCGATCTTGAGTCGTTGTTGTTGTCTTGTATTTTGGGACCAGCCCCCAGCAAAAAAAAAAAAAGGTAAAAATACCGATTTTGAGATTTTTATGAAAAATTATACTTTGGCATCTTAAAGATGTTTCTCGAAAAATATTTTATCCCTATGAAAATTCTAAAGTGCATATTTATGTCGTAGGGGCCTGAATGGCCGAGTGGCGCTCTGGCAATCGGCACAGGTTTCAGGTTCGAGTCCCCGGCGGTGCCATGGATGTTTGTAGTGGTTCGTAATCCACTTTAAACCGTAGGTTTCGGTCTAATAGGATCGTAGAGCGTTAGGCATTGTTAATCCGCGTCCGTGGCTTATCTTTAAGTTACACGCCCCCTGGGTAATGCAAAAGTGAGTAACGTCTGTGCATTAGAAAAAAAAAAATATTTATGACGTAACCCCAAGATCACTCTCGGAAAAAATATTCAAAACCTAAACTAACAACTTCCTCATTAGTGATCTTTGATAATTTCAAAATATATATGTATATAGTAAAGTCGCATGAATAATATTAAGAAAATTTCAGCTAAAGAAGAAGAATAACTATAATGTGAACTATTTTTGAGCTTAGTATTTGAACTGAATTTTACGACGTATTTTATTCAATTCATTCTGTTAGCTCACTCTCCCTATATATATATCTTGTTCAAACTTTCAATCGTTCATAAATACTTTTATTCATCCACTCAAGTTCAAATACATTTTTTGAAACTTGTAGTGGATGACACTGGATGTTAATGCATTTTTCAAATATTAATTAAGTAATTAAATTTAATTAATTAATTTTAGTTTTTTAGATTTAAGTTGCATATATCTACCAATAGATGGCGCCAGATAAACTTTAAAAAATGAATGAAAATTATTTATAAAGGACTTTCTGCAATAGAGTGAAAAAAAAAAAGTAAGAATTGACTTAAAAAAATTTTTTTTTATATTACTTGTTGTGTTGTAAGACCATACCGATTGAACGTTTCGTTAATAGTTATTGTTTATTTAATTAAAAATATATTTAAATGAAATAAAAGAAAAATAGAATATCTAGACGTGGAAATCTAAAGGAAATCTAGGCCTGCTTTAAAAAATGAATGCCGTATGATGTAATAATGCAAGTAACTGACCTAACGGGTTTTCTACTACTCGGTTGGTGATCTAAATCCACTAATTTACACTCATATTTCTTCATTGAAACATCAGGTTGATAAAATAGAATTCACGTTCATATGTGCTTGTGAATTTTGAAAAATTGAGTTAACTTTCGTTGCATGTAAGATGTCCATTTTGTGATGATACGACTTTGCAGCTTGACTTGAGTGAACAGTTTGCATATGCCTATGACATAAGCATTGTTTGTAATGCTTGGAGCAAATTTAAATCAACAGCATGCCCTTCTGAAAAAATATTTGCATTCAAAATATGATGTCAACTTAGAATAACTTTCAGCTTGAGAAGTTTTTCAGCACATTGCCACATGCTATTAGTGTCAATTGTATTCCAATGCAAAAAGGCAGATAGTTAGGTGAAGAAACACCGGATTTTCAAATCTGGTACGAGTGACAGAGATATTTGTGGAATAAATCACCTAATGTCGTCAAAATATATGGATCTTGAAGCTGACTTGATTTTGTGGAAATGTTCTGAGAACCTTGAGTTTTCTTCTACCACAGTTATGTCTGATGGAGATTTTTAAAATATATAAAAATTTAGTAAAAAGAAATTTATGGTATAGGTGATTTGATTCAAAAAGGATAAAGTATTAATAATATAAGTAAATGCCTAGGAACTAATTTAAGAGAAATTGTAGTCAAATGTAAATCCCGAGGTATGTGGTATGTATGTGGTAAGAAACACCGAATCTTGAAAACTGAAACAAGTGAAAAACTCACAAACTAATGCCAAAGTGCTATACTGAAAAATAGAAGAAATGTCAAATAAATAAAAATATATCACTGAATCATGCTATTTCCACAAATCGAAAACTCAAATATCTTAAATGTCAAACAAATCGAGATGCTATGTTTGCTAAAGAACTCGAAATATAATACCAGGAGCTCATAATAAAATTGTAAAAATTTCTGTTGATGGAAATTTTTAATC
Source organism: Caerostris extrusa (assembly GCA_021605095.1). NCBI lineage: Eukaryota > Metazoa > Arthropoda > Arachnida > Araneae > Araneidae > Caerostris > Caerostris extrusa. The sequence goes on from BPLR01002501.1 coordinate 14,066, forward strand.
TATATCCCTCTATTGTACTAAAGACCGGCAAATTATTAATTTTTGGAATTTTGCATTCGATGTGCTATACAAAAATGTAAAGGAATTCTTACACGGCATTTTTTTGCAAATGAATCTTCATATGGAATAAATGTCCGAAAGACAATTATATATTTTTCAAACCATGTTAGATGTTCAGTTTCTGAAATTGTCTACAAATTTAATTTTGGTGTTCTAAAAACAGTGCAAAAACAACAGATGGCTTTAGGAAAATGTTTTGGAAATAATAGTTAAGTTTGTATAAAAGAAACATGGTTTTTCAAAACAAATGTATTTCTGTGAAATATCAACTTGCCACAAAATTAAAAAACTTGCTCTAAGAGACAAGAACATATGAACAAAAAAAAAAAAAAAAAAAAAAAAAAGAAAGAAAGAAAATAATATACTAATTTGAATATTTTTATCTGTGAAATTTAATTTTTATCTTATGAAGTATTTTCTTTTTTAAAAAAAAAAAAAAACATGATGTCAATTCACGTAAAATTATTTTTGCAGTTAGTCTTTGAGAGCAATGAGTTACATGATGATGGTAACAGTATTTCATTGATGATAGAAGATTGTGAAGAAAATAAGTTATTTTATCATAATTTTTGGAAAAATAGTCAAAGTAGTAACATAATGTTTACGACTTTTATTATGCAATAACACTTGTTTCGTAAAATCTAATGCTTGGCATCTCATGTTTTTAGATGTTCATTTCGAAGAAATATTAATTTTCTCTAATAGTTTGTTTTATTGCAGATGGTTGGAAAGAAGAATTGCTGAAAACAATAGATGCTGCTGTTTTACCTGTTATTTATGGCGGAACGAGAACTGATCCAGATGGGAATCCTCAATGCAATACAATTGTAAATAACATAATTTCTTTAATAATATTTGCAATCTTATGTATAGAATTTCAAAAGTATCTTTACGAATTTTAAAATTCATTTTAAAAACAATTATATTCATGCACTTTTTTTTAATTCAATATTCAATTAAATTATTTGTATTTAAATGCGCCTCGACTTAATTTAACCACTGACATAGAATAATGATGTTTAAAAGCGTGAAATGCCGTAAACATTGTTCAAAATATTGATATATTTTATTGTATGAAAAAACATGGATTTAAACATCTTTTTTTAATGAGATTTTAAAGGCGACAAAATATTTTTAGTACTATTTTTAAATTAATTAAATTAAATTATTAAATTACATTTTCAAATAGTATTTTTACATACAAAATTTATATATTATATTTATACAAATTGAATTTCTTTAGTCCCATACTGAATTCACTACAAATGTACATTATTAGTTACGAACAATTACTTACAGTTCAATATTAGACAAATATATCAATATTTTGTTTAAAATGAGGTATTAAAAATGTTCATTGATTAATTTTGGAAATGATATAAAATTTGCAAATGAAATCATACCAAATAATATAAGTATTTAGATAATTTTTAATTTTAAAATAAAATGAGAAGTTGAAAAATACTCTGTGAATTATTGAATACTTTCAATAATGCATATTGTCTAAAAGTACAATTGCTAAGTTAATTTTTTTTTAATACTTTTATACATTTAAACATAATAAATGTATTAAAAGATAATATTAGAAAAATATTCAAAATTAATTATTGTGATATTTAAAATATGTTTCGTTAAATAAAATCTTTCACATTCAATAAAATGTAAAAAGCTTCAAAACAATTTTAAAAAAAACATAAAAAAAAAAAAATAACAAGTTAACTGCAGAAAAAAATTGTAATACGTTTTCTAATTTTCTTTGCAGATAAATTGGGCTGGACAAGTTCCTGAACATTACTACTTAACAAAAAATACTGAAAAATTTGCAAGGAAAGAGAATGTGAAGAAAGTTGTTATTCCACGTCAATCGAAATTTGAAGTAAAAGTTGAAGTAAAACAACCTGGATTAATACTAGAATGGGAATTTGAAGCGCAATGTTATGACATTGGTTTTCAAATACTTTTGGAACAAAGTAATCATCAAAATGAATCTGAAATAACAGAAATTATTCCAATGAATAAATTCGAAACAGAATATGAACCAATTAAAGGCAGGATAAAAGTGCAAGGATCAAGAATTTGTAAGTATTATAATATTTTTATAGAAATTTATGAATTTATTACATTTAGTACTTCAGATGTTTATTTATTTAAAACACAAATAAGTTGCTGAAGTATCAAAACTTCATATTCTTTTGGTGTATATTTTTGCAGTACTGTATAACAAAAAGTAGCAAATTTTTGACGCTTGCAGTAACCGATATTGAAGCAAGAATATTTTTTTATATAATTCTATTTTTGAATATTTCCCTGTCATATGTAAAAAAAAAAAATTGTTTTATGAGTTCAGTTATTTAAATGTAAATCTTAATGAACAATCAATTTTCATGCATATACATACATATGAAGAGTGGGCAAATAGAAGATATGTTATTATTTTAAATTGCATAATTAATCTATTATACAACCCATAGATTAAGAATAAGACAGTCCTTGAATTTTAGCAAGTAATTTATGAGTATGCTAAATAATTGAAGTTGCATTTAAATGTCTGTTTTGTTTTTTTCAGATGTTTTTAGTATTTGATAATACTTACAGCTGGTTTAATTCAAAGAAATCTTTTACAGATCAAGAGCAGTAAATACTTAACAAACTTAACAGAAGAATAATTCGTCACAATAATAATTTTTACTATTGTTATATATATATTTATATGCATGTGTGTGTTTTGTACATTCCTTGTTAATAAATAAATATATTTTTGTCCCAAACTTATTTTTTTTTTCTTTTTTTTTTTTTTTACATGCTTTTAAATGCACTTTATATAAATGCATAATAGATGTAATGAGTGTTTATATATTTTAAAAAATTGCATTCTGTTTTAGATTTAAATATTTGTAACAAAATATATTTTTTTAATTTGCAGAGTTGTTTAACGATACGGTAATCAGTAATTTGCATTTGTATAATTTTATTTTTCTTATGGTAACAAAATACAAAAAAATATTCATGTTTTTGGAAATACGTTTTTCCAGATTTCACAGTTTATTAGAATTAAAGATGAAGATTCCGTGTGTATTTGTATTTTAATATGTACCTCAGTAATGTTTAAAAAAAATCACATACAAACCGATTAAATTTCTTTCACATATATTTTTAAAAAGAAGAAATAATTAATTTTGACTGGATACTTTTGAAAGAATTAAGTTGAATTATGCTTGAAAAAAAAAAAAAAATATTATTTTGAATTTATTATTAAAATTTTTGTATTGTAATAAAATATAAATAAAATAATTATAATTTAAATAACATTATAAAACATAATATTTATTATTTCGTAAAATTTAAAAAACAATATCGTTTAACTGTGCATTTTTTTCTTAGAATCTATTGTTTTTTTTGTTTGGTGTGTAGGGAAAATTAGGACCGAATTTAATTATTTTTTTTTTTATCACTGGCGCCATCTTGTAAAAGAAATGTTTGAAATATTTCTGCATGCTTAATATTCTAAATATAATTTTTTTATTGTTTGAAACAAATATTTCCATTATGTAAACATCTTTCTTTTTTATATTCAAAGATCTTTTTATATATAAATAGATATTTACAATAATTTTTAAGTTTTTCAATTATTTTTAATAGTTACTCCCAATAATTTTTAAAATGTTTTTTGATTTTAAATTTTTTTGCTTTCAAAAATTATTTGTTTGCAATCTTTTTTGAAAGTTTTTCTTGATTTCTTTATAGTTGTCACTATCCTTTATCTCAATAAAATTGAACAAAACTGTAAAATTTTAAATAATATTTTTGTGATTATCTTTTTTTTTTTAATATCTGCTAGATAATATTAACTAGTAGCTAAAAATAATATTTTGAGAAAGCTTAAAAAAAAAGCCATTTAAAAATAATTAGTTAAAATGTCAAACCAAAATTTTTATTTTTTATTATACGCATGGCTTTTTAGTAACATGAGTAAGAAAAACTAAATTTATAAATTTTAATCCAAAATTCGGTAATACAACAGCAAATTCTTTTAGAAAATAATGCTTTTTTGTTTCAACTCTTCAAATACAATTCATTTTAACATAATAAATCATTAGACCAGTTAAAAATTAAATTTTAATTTTTGACCAGCAATTCAAAACTTCTACTAAACAGGTTTGAAATGTGGGTGCATTTAGTTTAGATTCTAGCACATATATTTGATAGTAATGGAATGAATAATTATTAAAATGCTGTACTTTTAATAATTAAGACTAGTAATTAAAATTTAAAATCTTTGGTCTTCTAATTTTTCTGATAAAGATATATTTGCTTGGAAACAATTCATATTTTTAATTTTTTGTTTGTAATAAAACATCCTTTTCTTGAGGTTACACTACAAAATTGAGAAACAGGTTTAATTAATTCGTCTAATGAAACACTAATATTAACACTAATGAACTTCTCTAAAATCAAGGAAATATAAAGCAGAGGGAAAATTTGTTTAAAAATTTAAATTTAGTTAGATTAACTCCGTAATATCTGAAACTCTGTGAATTTATTTTTATTGAGATATTCAAGTTTTTAACAATTTTCAGGAGGCAATTTGACATGCTTTTTTTTAAATTTAAACTTTAGCAAGCTATCATATAATATTTTTTTTTTTCTTCAAAAATTTGAATAAAAAGAGAAAGAAGTGGAATAAAATGTAAGAATTAAATTCATTCAATAAGGCCTGCATAGTTCTAAAAATTAACATACAAGATAAATTTTGAAATTTTAATGTCATTTAAAATGTTTTAATGAATCCAATTTTAATATTTTTCAAGTCTTTAGTTTTGCTGTTATTTCTAGCGTATACACATATCGGTGCACTCTTTACTATAATCAATTTTAAATTTCAACTTTTTACTAAACAAACAATATCACAAAAAAATATACCGTGGGACAAATAACATTTCTTTTAAAATATTCCCTCCTTAATTCAACGATATACATAAAATTATATTATATTTTTCAAAGATGAGTCTTTCAGCATTCTTTCTAACCGATATGCAACTGCATTTATTTTACGTAATCTTACGTATCTTACGTAATGTTACTTATTTTACGTATTTCTTCAACAAAACTGTCATTTTATTTTATTATAGTTTATTCTTCAATATGTTGTGAAAATAATATTGAGTATTTCACAGGAACTTTTATTCATTTATTTTTTGGTAAATAATCGTCTTAATTTTTAAAACCGAAAATTGTTTGAAAATATGAAATCCGATATGCAAATTAAATCCCTCTATTTAAAATATTCTTCACCTACTTTATTTTGAGTTGAAATCTCCGACCATTGGCCATTTCAAAGAAGTTTAATATATTTTTTTCAAATAAATTAAATATTTTCATCATCATCATCATCGTCAGTGGCGCAACAGGTCCATGGTGGGCCAAGGCCGTCTGCCTACTGGCAGATTAAATTAAATATTTTTAGTTAGCAATAATTAAATATAAAAACATTTTTTTTTTTACAATTTCGCTCACAATATTTTTTCTACCCAGGAAACTGGTTCATATAATAAATTGAAATTATTTTTTATGAAATATTTTCATTGGTCAATTAACGTCGTTTTAATTCAGTCTCAAAGATAACCATTCAGATTTAAGTTATTTGTCAACCATTCAGATTTAATTATATAATATATTGTATTTTTTTAATTTAATCAGTTTTACTACTGATATTTTTGTATACTTTAGCACGCAAGAGAATTTTTAAATTAAAGGCATTTATGAATTAAATGTTAAAAAAAAAAAAAAATATGTCTTTTAGTGTGCAGATTGGCCAATCAGATTGTAAATGAGTGTGGTTGGATTGAGATACTTGAGGCACGGAGGCAATGGAGGTTTGAGAACTCAGAACGTATTTACCCACGTACAAACACCACGCACATCAAAAGAGACATACAATATATAACACATTTAAAGACAGATAATTTTAAATTCTGAAATTACAATTAAAATAATTATAGATTCCACTTCTAAGCCGCAAACTCGATACTCAGGTATGGGCAGGTAATGTTGGGTACGTGGAAATATACTTCCTCTTCAGGTAACAGTCTGTAGCCAATTAATACACAGAGTTGCGCTAAATATATTTCAACTGGGAGGAGAGACTATAAATTAAACATTTCTAAACGGGAAAGAAGGTTATGCCGTACTTCTATGGTTAGAGTCTCGAGATACGAATAGTACCATGCAATTTCATCGAATTATTTTGTACTATAAAACATGTTGATATAATAAATTAATATTTTTTCATTAGTTTAAAAAATTGGTCTTTTTCAGACTGTTCAATTAATGTTTACTTGCTTGAAATTGAAAATAATATTTGTAAAATATCCTGAATTATTATAAGACCGTGAAAATGTGAAAACATTGTATAATTCACTTCAATATATCACTGAATAAGTTCTAAGATAATAATGTTATTGGAAGATAGCCTTTAAATTTTAAGCAACTGACCCTTCCTAATACAAGGAAATATTTTCAAGAATAATTTTGGCAAGCTCCGTCCCTATCCATTACTTATTTTTTATGTTAGTTGTTATTTTGATAAATTTAACAGCTTTCTTTAATAATCCTTTCAAAACAGATAACTCCATGAATTTGAATTAAAAAAATACTCAAAATAATATCGAAATTTTCTTATTTTTACTGTTTTTAGGAATTTTCTAAAATTATTTTTTCTCATAATGCTTAAAATTTATATATAAAGGAAACTTATTAATTATTTTCACTTGTACATCAGATGACATATATCAATCCTCTTAAACAGGGGTGGTCAACCAAAATGATCTTGCGGGCCACTATAGAAATGCATCATAACTCCGCGGGCAGCATATAAAATTATATATCCCCATATTAGATTTAGACCCACGATAGATATATTTTTGAGTGAAAAATCGACACATACTGAGTTATTATATTTTTAATATTATTTTACTATTATTCTTACATGCAAACATAGATTATAATAATAATGATACTAAACGAAAGAATATATATATATATATATATTTTGTTCTAATGCAACTGGCAAACACTTAGACAGCTTAGTCTTGGATGCCTTAAGGCAAGCGCTGCACAGACGTTACTCACTTTGCATTACCCAGAGGGCACGTGTAACTTGAAAATAAGCCACGGACGCGGAGTAACAATGCCCCCGCAACGCTCTACGATCTATTAGACCGAGACCTACTGTTTAAAGTGGATTCGAACCACTACACACATCCATGGCACCGCCGGGATTCGAACTCGAAACCTGTGGTACCGAGCGCCAGAGCGCTAGCCACTCCGCCATTCAGGTCCTTGTAAGGAAATATATAATACTAAAAATGAAATATAAATAATATGTAAATATAAACGAAATAAAAAAATGAAATACTAGTGCGATATTACTAATATAATTATTTCTAAATATAATTTAATTATTCTGCAAACTCATAAATAAACAGGCAATATCTGTCTTATATTCGCAAGAATGTTATTTTTAAAATCAAAAGTAAAGTAAGTATTTATTAAAGTATTTCATTAAGTTGGTACAGTATTTTCGTAAAGCATTTAAATTTTTCTCATAAATTCGGCAGTTAATTTTTGAATATATGGATGCACGCATAATGTATTTTTTAATACATTGGGTTTCACTACTTTGGCTTTTGGTTGTCCACCCCTATTTTAAACTTTTGCGCTTCACAGTTCCAGAAAACACAACAATAGTAAGAAAAATACAAAAATAAAGTCACTGTATATATGAAGCAGAAACAAGTATGAAAGTGGAAGTTGGATAAGAGACTGCAGTATCAAACAAATTAATCAGTTGAGTTCAAGGCCATCAAGAAACTAAAAGCAACCGAATGCATCGTTTGTGAAGTGAATGAAAGTTGCAAAATCAAAAACCGGTTCACTTGCATATAATTAATGAAGCCGTCTGGAACTTCAGGTGAAACTATTAACTGCTCATTATTTAGTCAATAAAAGTCTTATTCTTGCCTATTCTCGAATATAATACGACCATGAAACAAAATGCAAATACTGTTATGAAAGAGAAAGGATACAGAACAAAAGTATAATAATATTGATGCAATTAATCTCAATTAAATATGATGTCAATTAACACTATCTGATTTTGTTTTGTTTCTTTAATTTTTACTTGCAATTGTTAAATAATTATTTAAATTAGCCTTGATATTTAATAATATTTTGCTTGCATGTGAAAATCAATGAAAGATTTATAATTTAAGAAAAAATAAAAAACATTTACATTTATTTTAAAATACATAAATTTATTTATATGGTACATTTATTTTTATAAAGAATTTGTTATTGGATTTTTAATTAAAATATTATTTTATTTTAAATGCAATAAATATTGTTTTGAGATATTTATAAATAAATTTGTTAGTAATTATAAATGAGTATAAAATAATATTCTTTACAAAAGAGTTTCAGTTTAATAATCTATTAGAAATAATACGAATAATTAGAAATGTTTTTTTTTTAGATTTTGCGATTATTATACTAACTTAAAAACTTACTTAGTAAATCTTTTATCAAATTTCGTGACTTTAATTCTTTTGAAATGAATAATTTCGGCACAGTAAAATTATTGAATTAAACATTTTCAAAATATATCACTCATCACCAATCGTAATGTGTGCCATGTACTGTCTCGTGCAAGAAGTTGTAGATTCAATTCTTCTAGTTGCTTAAATTTGAAAGCGAGTTGATTCGGTAGTGATGGATTAGATTTTTTTGAATAATATGGAATATAATATTATAAATTAAGATAATTTACAGATTAAAATATACTTTTACCTTATTACACTCGGAAGTAGGCTAATGAAGCATTTCTTAAAAAAAATATTTATGAATACATAACATAAATTGACGACGAAAAACAATTTAAAAAACTGGATGCCTTTTCCATAGCATTTTTAAAATATATTACTAGTATACATTTAGAAACAGGTTGAACACAAAGATGAGTAAAATAGTGTTTTAATAAAGACATTAATTAAAACATTTTTTCACTCATCTTTTCATAATCAGCAATAATTGATTAACAATCAATTAATATTAGTAATGTTAGTCATCTTTAACCATTTTAGTCAACGACGCGTTACTAATATGAGACGAAGTTGGCCTCTAAATGTATTACATTTTTGAATTCAACCATGATTTATAGTAATTTAACTGCTTTATTTGTATAAATTAGTTATGATAAACTGAATAAAAAATCAATATATACAATTACAAATATGAAACCAGAGAGAAAGCTTAACTTCACAATTTGGTTTGCAAATGGATATTACGTATGGCTTAAATATTTTACCATCCACATAGCACATTTCATGTACAGTTGGTCAAAAAGATAGGATACCCTTCATATTTGTGTAATTATCTCCTTGATCTTCCCATAAGTGGTATCGTTGGAAAGAACTCAAAAAGTATGTAAATTTAAAAGTAAGTAAGTAGTTGTTTTTAAGTAAATAAAATTTTTTTTGCTTTAGACTATTCGATCGTTCTCTATCTATAGCATTATCTAAGCTATAAAGAGCATAAAATTATTTTTCTTCCGAGTTGCTATTTCATAGAATTGGTTATTCTATTTACTCTACACTCATACATTGTTTTCTAAGAAACAATGACGTGCATTGTCCGCAAATCCTTAAAGTCGGTAACTTATTTTCTTCGAGCTATAGAGGTAATTAGTTTCAAATGATCGAGTGTAAAGGTTGTAAAAAAGATTGTAAAATCAAACATTGCTAATGTTCGAGATACAGAGGTTCAATTTTTTTTTTTCGAGTTACGGAGGGAAAATATATACCAAAATGGCTTGTGGGAATTGACTCATTATTTCGACTTATAGAGGGTTGAAATTTCGAGTAATGGATATTTTGGGGCTTGAAGGGAAGGGAACAAAAAATTTTTTGAGTTGTGGAGGTTTTCGATTTATCGAGGTCCGACTTAAAGAGGTCCTACTGTATTATATTTTTGAAAAATAATTTATTTTTATATTTTTTTAAACAAAAAATTATCATAATTTGACTTGTTAAAATATTGATAAATAAGACTAAAAAAACCCAATAATATTACATATTTTATGCTTTAAATAACTCTTTTGATAAAAAATAATTAATTATTTGCTTTACTGGAAATTGAGTAATATGTTTCTTTAAATTAGAATTGCGTCAGTCTATGAATTAATATAAAATTGTTTGCACTAATATTTAAAAGTAACAAAAAGTTTTCAAATTATATTTAAAAGTATTAAACTTTTTTTTAAAACTTCTATTATTTTTCTAATATGCTATAAAGGGATAACATTTCCGTCTGGAAGAATTTTAAAGGGAGCTGATACTGATTTGCATGTTGTTTGAGAGAAAACATATAAAACTCCCGTGATGAAAGCTGATTATCGATGTGAGATGCATATATATGCATTAACGGAATCACCATTGAGTTTCCTTGTTTCCAAAAGCAGTTATTACAAGAAGATACTTAAGTCGATGTCGAGGATTGATTGTTTTTTAATAATCCTTGTCAATAATCTTTTCGATAAGTTTGTAAGCTTGTTTCATATATCGTATTTTCCTGCATATATATATATGTGTGTGGATGCTTATATGCACTCATATGTTTAAATTTGACATGCAAATTTATAAATTGTCTGACTACACGATAGAGCATTCTAGAATTCAAGGCAAGAAAACTCAATGGCTATTGTCAAAAGTTACTTAAGCGTATCGCATTACCATTAAATTATCGCCATAAGAATGTATTAAGTTATCAATTTTTCTCAGGGTTTTTGATTAAACAGAGCTTTAGAACTGGAAATTAAAAAAAAAAAAAAAGACCTTCTTAATGATATAAAGTTAGTCTTATGAATTACAAACCGGCATTTAACTTATTTCTTTATTTCATATGCAAGGTTTGTATAATTAGTATATGTATTTGATTTTAATCGAGTGTCAAATATTTTTATAAAAAACAACCAAATAAACCAATTATTTTTCAATGTAATATGATTTAGAGATTGAAATTTTATTGGTGTTATAAAATATTACAATACTCATCTTCAAATTATCATCTGCTTTTCGACGGATAAAAAGTCTTTACTTTTTTAACAATTTAAAAAAAATAAGCTCAAAAAAATTTAAGGCTTCAAATACATATCGTGTTAATAATATAAATTATCTTATTTTATAACTAGCAACTTGCTTTTATTTTGAAATTATGTAACAATTCAGTTAAAGAGTTTTGCAAATGCAGAATATAAATAATTTAATATAATATGATAATAATATAATAAATAATTTAATAATAAAGTAAACGGTATTAAAAATATTTCGAAAATTTTTCCATGTATCAAAGCATTATACTTTCAGAAAAGTAGAATTTTAAAAAAGAAACCTATAAAAACGGTTTTAATGTTTGTTCTTTTGGAATAGTCATCTATATGTGATTATGTTCATAAAATTTACTAAAGTCATTTAGGTTTATTTCGCCCGACTCGTGGCCCAGTTGTAAACATTAGAGCAGTCAGCTCGTGAGCATTAGGGCGGGAATTAAATCTGCTGGCGGCTTTGTTGTAGGCACTGTTTTAAAAAAACGAGAAGGCTCGATGGTGTTTGTGATGTTTTCATGTGCTTCATAGTTTGTGGGAGTTATCCGGGTTTTCTTAAATATGAGACGCAAATGCAGGGTAGTTCCCCCTAAAAGTCTTTCCGAAAGCCCCTCCTTCTTCAGCGTCATGGAGCCAAGTCAGATTCACCTGAATATGGGACTCCATCTCAACAGAAGTTGCCCCCATTCATTTCTTCCATGAGGTTCTTGTCTTAATATATATGTTGCTGTCTACCAAGTGGGATAATAAACAAGTTCAATTCAATGTAAGAAATATTTTACTGCAATAAACTGCATGAAAAATCTCTAATTCAAGGGCAGTAAATGAATAAATAACTTTTGGTTCAAGGTCTACTGAATGCTTTATTTATATTAACCTAAGAAACAAATACAAGTATTTTATCACATTGCAAAGGATGCAAATTTACTCTCTGTGCACCATAATCGAACATAATAAAGCGCAATAGAAAACGTGCGTTAAAGATGAATAATTTTCTGTTTAACTGTATACTATTAATATTCTGTGCGGAACATCAATGAAAGCAACCTTTCCCCATTTTCGCAACACTAAGTGAGTCAAGGTTATATAAAAAAAAAATGATAGTTACCTTTCTATTTCAACTCACTTCTTGTTTGTCAAGGTATTTTCATGGTTAAATATGCCGAGGCAAATTGGTATGGTAATGTTTCATGCTTAGAAAGCGTGTCATTTATTCTGAGATTGGAAGAGTGATATTTTAAGCACTAAATTCTGCTCGTGACAGTAGGCCTTATCAAGATTTTAGAAAAGACATCCAAGTTTTAGCATATAGATATTCTATTGATTATTGTGTATATTTAGTTCTATACGTTATATGTATAATTTGACTTAATTCTAAAAATTTTAAAGTGCACAAAAAATTGTTAAGTCAACAGACACCTATTGACAGAAACAAATAGGTGAGTAAATTATTATTTTAAAATTTATTTTTTATGTACTATTAAGATTTTTAGTAAATATAATTAAATTAATAAATAAATTTAAAACAAAATAACCTGTTGGAACGAAATAACGTATCAAAAACAATGTCATCAACATTAAAATAATTTAATTATTTTAATTATTAACCCTATCATTATCATATATATCATGATTAATTATCATATATATAATTTGTATTATATATTATCATTTGTACTTAATTCTTTAATTTTCTAAAGTGCATATTAAATTGTAGATAAGTTATTTTTGTGAAAGAAAAGAATTGTTTACAGAACTGTCATTAAGACAGTAACAACTAGGTGAGTAAACTGTTATTTTAAAATTTCTTTTTAACTTATCACTAGGATTTTTTATTAAATGTAACTAAATTAATAAATAAATTCAAAGCAAAATGTGCTATTGAAATAAAAATAACTGATCAAAAAACAATTTCCACCACTTTTTACGAGATAAATTATTTTCATTAAATTAAAATAATTTAATTATTTTAAATAATTTATTAAAATAATTTAATTATTTTAATTATTAACCATATCATTATCATATATATCATGATTAATTATCATATATATAATTTGTATTATCATATTATCATTTGTACTTAATTCTTTAATTTTCTAAAGTGCATAATAAATTGTAGATAAGTCATTTTTTGTGAAAGAAAAGAATTGTTTACAGTATTGTCATTAAGACAGTAACAACTAGGTGAGTAAACTGTTATTTTAAAATCTCTTTTAACTTATCACTAGGATTTTAAGTAAATGTAACTAAATTAATAAATAGCAATAATAGCAAAGCAAAATGCCCTATTGAAATAAAATAACTGATCAAAAACAATTTCCACCACTTTTTACGAGATAACTTATTTTCATCAACATTAAAATAATTTAATTATTTTAATTATTAACCATATCATTATCATATATATCATGATTAATTATCATATATATAATTTGTATTATCATATAATCATTTGTACTTAATTCTTTAATTTGCTAAAGTGTAGATAAGTCATTTTTTGTGAAAGAAAAGAATTGTTTACAGTACTGTCATTAAGACAGTAACAACTAGGTGAGTAAACTGTTATTTTAAAATTTCTTTTTAACTTATCACTAGGATTTTTAGTAAATGTAACTAAATTAATAAATAGCAATAATAGCAAAGCAAAATGTCCTATTGAAAATAAAATAACTGATCAAAAACAATTTCCACCACTTTTTACGAGATAATCATAAAAATAAACATAAAAATAACATTAAAATAATTTAATTATTTTAAATAGTTTAATTATTTTAATTATTAACCATATCATTATCGTATATATATCATGATTAATTATCATATATATATCATGATTAATTATCATATATATATCATGATTAATTATCATATATATATCATGATTAATTATCATATATATAATTTGTATTATCATATTATCATTTCTACTTAATTCTTTAATTTTCTAAAGTGCATATTAAATTGTAGATAAGTCATTTTTTGTGAAAGAAAAGAATTGTTTACGCTATTGTCATTAAGACAGTAACAACTAGGTGAGTAAACTGTTATTTTAAATTTTTTTTAACTTAGCCCTAGGATTTTTAGTAAATGTAACTAAATTAATAAATAGCAAAAAATAGCAAAGTAAAATGTACTATTGAAATAAAAATAACTGATCAAAAATAATTTCCACCACTTTTTTTTACGAGGTAACTTATTTTTGTCAACATTAAAAAAAATAATTTACAAAAATATTTAATATTTTATGTCAATCATGGAAACTAATTAAAGCTATAAGAAATAATTTTTCTTACTATATACATAAATTTTTAATTTCATAAAAATATTGTTATTTAAACCACTTTATAGAATTGAAAAACTATATAACTATATAAATAGAATAGAAGTTATATAGTGTTATTAAAATTAGCTATATAAGTAAAATTGTATTATCTGAAATAAATTAAAAATATAATGTTTAATATAAAATAAGACCTCAATAAGCCATTAGGTGAGTTTGGGCTTAGTTAAGGAATAATATAAATTATAGTAGGTTGTAGACTGAAAAGAAATATTTTCATTATTTTGCAGATAAAAATATTAACAGCGTGCATCCATATAGAAAAAAAAAAAACAAAGTAAACTTTTTATCTTATAACATGTGATGTTTTGGAATTTTTATTATTTTTATTGTTTTGTTTAGGTATAAAAATCGGTTAAAGTACACCTAATCAGAAACACTTTAAATGATAACAGAAACTAAATAAAATCCGGAAAAATCTTGCATGAGTGTTAAAAACTTCAAATTGTATCAAATATGAAGTACAGATAAAATATAGCGATAAACAACATTCAATACAGAATCTTCCATGGTCATTAAACTTTGTGCATTTTTGTTAGGTTAAGAGGATTATCCGTTATCTTTTGTAAGTTTATTCAATTAAATAATTGCATTGGTATTTTATATAAAATATGTCTTATTACTTTCAATGTATTAAACTATTTTTTAATTAAGATTCTTATTGTTTTTACATTTATTGTAAATCTCAAAAATCTATAAACAATTTTCTATGTTAGGTATAATAAAATGTAGTTTTTACCTTTACATTTTCACACTCAAAAATAATTGTATCGTCAGAAAATGGTTGATGTAGGAAAGTTAGCTTGTTTATTTGTACCTCTGAATATATTAAACAAATTATGTTATATTTATAGTTTACATATTTATTTCATAAAAGGAAACTGATTTATTATGAAGCATTTCTGAATATTAAAGTATTTTTCAATAACTTAATACTTTTTACATCCAATTTGTATTACACTTGATTATTTAACAAAACAATATGCAAATTTAACACAAAAAGTTTTATAAAAATCATTTTATTTATTCTCTTTAATAATATTATGAATAATATTATACAATGATATAAACAAAAAACAGCATTAACAAATACTCTCCGTCAATTATAACAGTAAAACAATTTTTTTCACCAATTAATGTAGGTAAAAAATAAACGGTAATATCGATACGAAAGAGAAAATCAAAAGATTTATTAATGTCAAAGAAATATTTAATATTTAGTAGTACAAAAGTAATAATCTAATATATTTATATGCTATATTTAATACATATTTATTATATTCATTAATACTTTTATATAATCTATTTTATAAAAATTCAATTAAATTACACATGCTTATTTATTTATACATTTATGATAATTTAATATCAATATGACAAGAGACGCTCAACACAAGAATTTCAGAGTAGTAAATGAAAGTCAGTTTGCAAGAATAAATTAAATTTTTCCTAATTTATGTTTTGTATGATTCGTTATGGAATTTATGATGTCTAAACATTTATATACACATAACACACACACACACACACACTTGTACATATATATATATATATGTGTGTATGTGTGTGTGTGTGTGAATTTTTTTCCGGTATTATCAATAAGTACATTGAAATTACGTTATAATAAGAGTTTTTTATTATAAATATTTTCTTGAAGAGAAATTGCGTATAAAATATTACTAAGGTGCTGAAAATTTCATACGTACGATCACTTAATAAATTACAAAAACATATTACATTTTAAACAAAAATATTTTACTATCTATAATTAAATATTTATTTTTGTTACGTAAAAATTTTGTTTATTTTCCTTATGTTTTTAATTCATATAATAACAAAAAATAAACAAATTTGTATTGGTTGAAGAAACCATTAGCATGTATTTTTCTGAAAATATTGTACATGTTCATTTGATTTGTTTATTCAATTCATTAATATATTTTTATTTAAATAACAAATAAATCTAAGAAATTATAATATTAGTTTTTTTATCTTTCTGAGACTAATTTAAATTAGTACAAATTATTATTCTAATTGTGATTAAACTGACTTTCGCATTCCTAATATAATGGTAAAAAAAGTATTCCTTAATTAACAGATAAAATTACTGTTGTATTAAGCAACATAGACACTTTCTGACTGAATATATCTATAAAACCCCCATATATAATAATAATATGAATATAACCCCTTTCATTTTCATCAAGTGAAATTTAAGCACTTATAAACAAATAAAAAATTGCATTCTAAATCAATTCCACTCTTACAGAGCTAAAAACTTCAATAGTTAATCTTCATTAATTGAGACAACAATAAATCTCCAGGAAAACATTTTTTATTATACCAATTGATAAAGCCGTTAATATCTATGCTTTTATCTACAAGCCAAACTACCTAAATTTGCTAGACGAAAAACACAATAATTCTTTTACTTACAAATATATTAATACAATTCTTAAAAATCTCAGTAATAAAACATTCCTTTTAACAAATTTATTTTAAACAGTTACCATTCCATCAAATTTCTTTATATAACATTTTATACAAAATTTCTCCACACTGCAGTAGCTTATCGGTTCTTCACCCTACAGGTGAAAAATCGATAAGATGTTGGAATATTGGTTACCTATCAGCATTTCACAGAAAAACCAGGCGAGATAATTTTTAAACTTTTATTATCATTTCTAACGCCATCATTACAGATTTAACTACATTAATTATTAACAAAACTGTTAAAATTTTTAAACGACTCTTCAATCGACAGACAATATTCCTCTCATAGATATTTTTTCATTTTAAGCATATCTTTACCAGAATGCTTTTAAACTCACTTTACCAAGAATGGCATAATATTCTTAAGTCACCCTTTGAACTACCGTAGAAAACTCTGTAATTTGTGCATTTTTAAGAATCGTCTGTATCTTTTAAGCAGCAATAGTATTCTTGATTTACAATAGTATTCTTGAGTACAATAGTATTCTTGAGTACTCATGAATATTACTTTAAAAATAGTGAAATGTTTTCATTCTGTAATCTCTAAACACACTTTCGTTAATATCTTTCTACCATAACTTGAAACTGCCATAAATTATTCACACTGTGTGAGTTCTTTTTCTGCCAAGAAATACTAATTTACCTCAAACAATTACTACAAAGTAATTTCTCTTTTCCCCGCTACTAATTATAGGAGATGTCCTAGAGGACCATAAATTTTTCATTCAGGTAATACACCGATAGGTTCACAATGAATACTAATCCAACCCAATCAAATTTGTAATCATTTTGTCAACTAATCACTTGTTTAATAGCCATATTTTTATTAAGATTAGCGAGATCCTTTCCCCATTTTTCTGCCTTATATAAAATGTAGTTTTTCTTTACATTTTTATACTTAAAAATACAAAAGAAAAATTGTTGATGTAGGAAAATTATCTTGCTTATTTGTACCCTCTGAATATATTAAAGGAATTGTGTTATATTTATAGTTTCCATTCATAGTTATTTGATAAAATGAAACTGATTTATATGATATGACGAATCACCTTCATTTTGTATTCTTAAAAAAAAAAATATTGACAATAAGTGATATACAATGTATTAGAAAAATATTATTTATTCTTTTTCAGCACTCCATAAAAAAAATATTAAGCATTTCTGAATATTAAAGCATTTTTTTTTCAATAACTTAATACTTTTTACATCCAATTTGTATTACATTTGATTATTTAACAAAACAATATGCAAATTTAACACGGAAAGTTTTATAAAAATCATTTTATTTACTCTCTTAAATAATATTATGCAATGATATAAACAAAAAACAACATTATCAAATAATCATCAATTATAACAGTAAAAATAATTTTTTTTCATCAAATAATGTAGGCAAAAAAAATATACTTTAATATCGATACAAAGAGAAAATCAAAAGATTTATTAATGTCAAAGAAAGCCTTTTTAATATTTTTGTGGTACAAAAACTAATAATCTAATATGTTTATATACTATATTTAATACGTATTTATTATATTCATTAATTTATTGATATAATCTATTTAATAAAAAATTTAAATTAGATTACACATGATTATTTATTAATTCATTTATAATAATTTAATATCAATATCACATGAGACGCACAACACAAAAATTCCAGAGTAGTAAATGAAAGTCAGTTTGCAAGAAGAAATTAATTTTTTTCCAAATTTATGCTTTGTATGATTTGTTATAGAATTTATGATATCTAAACATTTATATACATACATACATACATAAAATGTGTGTATGTGCATTTCTTCCAGTATTATCAATAAGTACATTTGAAATTACGTTATAATAAGAGTTTTTATTATAAATATTTTCTTGAGGAGAAACCTTTGAAAGTGGTCATCAAAGGATTCCATACACACACACACACACACACACACACATATATATATATATATATATACAGTCCAGACACATTGATGAGACCACCTGTCAAAGGCCAGAATAAACTATTCTGGCTTTAAGTGGAGTCTGGAATGTGGTATTAAGTGGTATATAAGTGGTATTAAGTTGAAGTCTTTATATACACTCCACTGCAATGGGCTGCCACCTGCCTTTTGTGGTTGGTTATTTTCACGTTGACATCGAAAATAGGTGGTGGTCACATTAATATGACTGGACTGTGTATATTGTATGCATATGGAATGTTTTCTTAACAGCATGATATATATGGGATATATGAAATTATTCAAATAATTTCATTTAATATCACTTAATACAATAACATTACAATTTTTGACTCAATTTGGTTTTAAATGTTGATTATTTCAAATATACTAAGATTAAAATAAATTTCGCAAAGGAAACAAAATTTTCATTTGTAATTATTTATTTATTGAATATTTTTTATCAATATAAATATATAATTTCGATTAAAATAATTATGTATATTTTTTTCATTTGACAGTAACAAAATATGTATTTTACAATGTATATGCTTTGTTTTTTATTATTCATCAATCTTATCTTTTAAATAATGGCTCGCTGCATTCGATGTAAAAGCAAAGTTGATAATATATATTTTTTTAATTTTATTTTATTATTTGTAATTTTATTGTTTTCATTCACAAGAAATACAATGATAAAATGTATGCATAAGTATACTCTTTCCTTAATCTTATTATGGATTTTGCATTACTTCTACTTTTAATTGATCACAAACAACTGCTTTTAGTCATATATTAAATAAGATCTTTTAGTAAAGGATCAAAGTGTACTGAAAACAGAATTCTTTCTTTTTCGTGAATAAGAATTCATGATAGATTTTTACTAAATATTTTCTAACGCTTCATCGAAGATCCCTTAACTTATACGTAAGTATTTCTACATAATAAGTGTAAACATTTTTAATTACTGAATATTTCAAAAATTCAATGAGATTTTAATGTGAAGAATAACATTGAAATATTAATCTAATTTAGCATGAATTAAAAAAAATTTAAATATAGAAATGGTCAAAAAAAAAAGCATTTAAAAAATTTTTTTAATATTTGTACATGAAATATTTTTTATGAGTATAATTAATATTTTTTTGTATTTCAGAATAGGAGGAAATATTTTATACTTTTTATACATTTATTTGTATTCTAGCAAATAATTATCCTATTGCATTAATTAATTTATCAACATAGTATTAATTGATTATATTTGTAAAAGATATTTTTATAGATTTTTGTCAATATGAATACATTTTAATTAAAATTCATTTATTTTTAGAATAACACCTTAAAGTCCTTAACATTGCTGGCAAAATGATTGACAACTGGACTGAAAATGAAAAAATGCAGTTGTTGAGGTAAGATCTTTATTAAATCTTTTATTTTATTATTTAGCTGTCTACATTTTCCCAAATTTAAACTTAGAAAAACAATATTTCTTTTTAATTAAACTACTAGCTTAAATTGTCCTTTTCTTCAGTTTATTTTAATATCAGTGATAAAATTATGCAACATTTAATAAAACTTACTTAAATTCATGCAATTTTAACAACAAATAATTTATAAGATTATTAATTTATTATTATATGCCATTTTAATGTAGTGTTTTTTTTTTTTCATATAAAATTAAAAATTTATTAATTTAAAGCCAATATCCTTGAAAAAGATGTAAATATGCAAATAAAGCATATCAAGTTCCTTTAAACTAAAAGTTCCATAAGTATTTTAAGTGAATACAGGAAAAACACACTGTTTTAGATGTTATGCAATTACATAAATCCTTAAAATTGATGTAATAACAATAAAAAGAAAATTATTTAAACTCAGCTTCTTATACAGAAGCCTATTTTTTTTTATTTTAGGAAGACAAACATCCCTGAAACTTATTTTTCTATGCTTATACAGATATTCATCAGTATAAATCATAATGTAAAACATAAATTTGATTTAGCATTTTGTTTTTATTGAATTTATTTATGAAATGTGCGTTTAATAAGCATTCCTTAAAGTATTAATGCGCAGACTAGTGATTGCCCTATTAGTATTGTTAATTCCTCATAAATAACACAAAACAATATCGGAATATTTCTACCATCTTTGTATGAAATAAAATTAATAACATAATAATATAAAAGAAATAAAGAAATAACATAATAATCATTTTAAATATTTGGCTGTATAACAATAAAAGAAAAAGAAAAGAAGTAGAAATTAAGTGCATTAGTGATTAATGATATACGTTTATCTCTTGATATTTTTATAACCATTCCTAATAAAGTTTTTATGTTGTTTTACTTATTAAATATATTTTTTTAACAAATCAGTTATATTTTAATGTATTATTTAGCAGCAATTATATTAATTTACTAAAAGGGAACATTTAATGTGGAACAGTTTTTGGGTAATAAATATATAAAATATCAATCAGTATCTAGGCTAGCACATTATTGGCAAAAGACTTTGATCTTCCAGCTTACAATAAATAAGTAAGCATTGAATAAAAATATTTTCTAATCACTTAAAAGCTTATATCTTTATCAAATTAACGATCAATCAGAGGTATCATACTTTGTTCAAGTTTTCATCAAAATCTTAAAAAACTTCCCAAAATAATAATAATATCTATTATGAAACTGTGAGGATGATCATTGAAAAGCAACTATGAGCAATGGGATTTGCATGCCTGCTTTAAAAAGTGTAGTTCTTTTGATTAAATAATTTTTGGCATAATATTCAAATAATATCAAATTCAAACTATTAAAAAACATATAAGTTCTTATCGATATTTAATATACATAATTTTTTAATAAATAAAATGAAAAATTTTTTACAGCTTCAAAAAATAATGAAAGACGATGTTCCAAAAGATATGTATGAAGATAAATACATTTTCTACAAATTCCTTAAAGGTAATTTTTCATTAACTGAATTTTCAAAAAAGTAATTTGATTTTTAATGTTGAGTTATCAGATATTGTAATAATAATTTATAAAAATTGGAAAGAATATTCATTATATTTAGACGTTTAATAAAGTTTATTTTATTAACAATGCGAAATACTATGTTAATATCAATTACTATTATAATTGCATACTTTTTTGGTTAATGATTTCAATGTATTATTATTTAATATATTTAATTATTTTTCATTTTATTTTCCTTTGAAAATATTTCAATAATTAATATTAGAAATTTTGTAAATTTCTGTAAAATTATATGTTCACATAGAATGAGTTTCACAACAACGAACATATTTGTTCACATAGAACGATTTAATTATAATTGTAGTTCAAACTACATATTGAAAATAAAAATTTTTGTCTTACAAAAAAATTATGTAATATTAAAGATAATTTGATTGCTAGAATTTTTATAACCTAATATTCGTTAAATTTGCGAAAAAAAATTTTTAGTTCTTATTCAAGCTTAATTCTTATATTTTTCTTCAAATAATTAAATATATATAAGCCAATATTTTACCATAAAAACAATTCATTATTGGATTTTCTTTTTAACAGCTCGGAATTTCAATTTAAATCAAGCTGAATCTATGATGAGAAACGTAAGTTTTTACATATTTTTAATATTGGCTTGCTGTTATACTAATCTGAAATGACTTTTATCAGAGTTTGTAAACAATAATAAATATAATAAGTTTGTTTTTATGTAATATTTTATTTTTCTTTTTATTCTTCTTTTGTAACATTTTGATGTTACAAAAACGTATAGAATAAAGTATTTAACTTTTTGATTTTGATGTTTTTTAATATTTAAAAATATATGAAATACTTTTTTAAAATTTTTATAAATATATGAAATATTTGTTTGAAAATATTTTTAATATCTTCTACATTCCTTCCTAAGCAATGAAACCGTACTTCATTTAAGATTTTGATAAGAAAATGCAGTTTGCCGTTTTTGAATGACTCAGAATTCATGCATACTCATTCAATAGTTAATTTAAACTTCAATGATTAAAAATTACTCAGAATGATTAAAATCAATATTTTCTGCTGATGCAGAAACACATCACTTTTGCTCATAATATCTAACTCTTTACTACGATTGTTTGACAAAATTTCTTTTTTATGGTTGAAGGTTTTACTTAAGGTATTCTACAGGGTAATTTGTTCAGATTTGTACTTGCATGCGACCCCCCACACACCAAAACCCCCATTTTCGTTCTGTTTGTTTAGCATTTAGCATTATCTTCTTGCTATATGAAGGAATTACCAATTGCACCTGTGTAGAAATCAGCCAAATAAATAATGAATTCAGGCTACAAAAAGAAAATTTAATATGTGTTTATGAAGAGTATTACGCCTCCCTTGCAGTTATCTTCATACAGCTGATCAGTGGTTCTCAAAGGCTGAACCCTGTTGGTATTTAACAAATATTTTTCCAAATATAAAAATAAAATAGTTAATCTTTTCTTATCCGATTTCCTATTCAAAGATAACTGTCATTAAAAAAAAAAAAC
Organism: Caerostris extrusa; assembly: GCA_021605095.1. Taxonomy (NCBI): domain Eukaryota; kingdom Metazoa; phylum Arthropoda; class Arachnida; order Araneae; family Araneidae; genus Caerostris; species Caerostris extrusa. The sequence goes on from BPLR01002501.1 coordinate 37,588, forward strand.
TTATTTTTCTAGTTACTTTTGTCTTCTTTCTTCCATAAAGTTACCAAATAGCAATAATGTGCCAAAAATGTTTCCGAGAAACTAGGAGTGGCATCTTCTGTGCTTGCCAACAAGGAGGTGTGTAGAGTCTATGTAATTTTTAATATAAAAAAAAAATTTTCAACTGCAACCTCTGAGACTCCTTTGTCAGTAAGTAGAAATCTGTAGAGTTAACCATCCGGATATAAAATTGTTATGCGTTAGTAGCAGAGGTGTATTTGTCAGAAATTTGTGTATGATGGGCTACAAATAATTTATAGGATTTAAATAAGGCCCAACTTTAGAAACCTATAAATATTGAGAACTACTGTTTTAGATTTTTTTCAGGAAGAAATTTCTAGAATCTAGCTATGCTCTTATAAAAGCTTTCTATGTCTGTCGATAGCTCAGTTGGCAGAGCGGTGGACTATATGGGCGAAACTCACTGACATCGCCATGGATCCATAGTTCGACTCGGTTTGACAGAAAAGTTAGTTCTGAATCAAATAAATAAAAGCGTCTTATAGGCTGTGAATTTCAGAGAATTTCACATTCAGGTAATGGGCTACATATAATTGAATCTGAATAGCTCGTGTGAGTTTTCCTAGGGAATGTGAGCTGTTGATTTATATAAAATATACAATATGAAAAAGCATTCGAATTTTAATTTATTTTTCTGGGAAAGGGTTCTTAACATGATTGCAATAATTTTGAATTGCCTTAAATATCAATAGCTTTTGGTTTAAAAATTATTGTGGGAAACATATCATAGTTAAATAACTGATAACATAATTATTCAAACAAATGATGTCAATACTCATATTTAAAACAAGGTTGCCTCAAATTTCACACCACCGTTTCTAATTAAAAAATTACATATTGATAAACGCCATGTTTTAAAGTATGATTTTTAACGACAGTAGCTGCACAATTTTGATTGTCATAATATTATACAGTAAGACTTTTTTTATAATATGTGGTTTATGTTTATCAATAAAAATTATTTTTAGCTGTGTGAATGGCAATATTTTTTACAATATTTTTTTCCTTAATTTTTGAAACTTAAGAAACCTAAATATACATTTAGGTGCATTAGTTTTAACTTATCTTAAGGTAAAACATTGTTTTTATTTAATGAAACATACTAGCAGTGTTATTATCATTTTTTATTACGATTATTTATTAATATAGATTTTGAGGTTTTATCTACACCAATGTGTTGGAGTCATTCATAAAATGTAATTTCTTAATTATAAATATTTTGTTTTTGTTTAGAAATATGTTTTGTTTAACTTTTGTGTAATGAATGCTCTTTAATATAGTACTATATTAACAACTTTTTTGTTATGAATTGATATAGTTTTTCAATAGTAAAATATCTCTTTTTTACATGATTTTGATTTATTCATAAATCGTTCAATTTTATCATGATTTATGTTTTTAATTATTTTATATTAAACGTTGGTAAACGAAATTCTGCATTCTTTAAAGACAAAGGTTACAGTTAATAATAAATTTAGCTGCTGCAAAAGTACAATTAAAGTGTTTCTATAATATTGGTTGTATTAATTACCAATAATAAAAACAAATTTTAATTTATTATTGAAAATAATTTAATGTAATATTTATTTATGTAAATTGGTTTAAACAAAATATATTTCGCCTAAAATTCATAAAATTATTCGAATTCATAAAACCCAAATGTTTTCTAAAAAGATTTTAGTTACTTTAAAAAAAAATTGAGGATTAACAATAATTATTTACAATAATTTATTTAACTTTTTTTAACCTTCAGTGAAAATAAGATATCATACAAAAAGATCATACACGTGAATTCTTCACGTGCGAGAAAAAAAACAAACCTCATTTTATTCAAAACGATTTAGTATATTCATTGAAACTACTTTAAAGAAGGCCATTTCCTTTGTCTTGTTATGAATTTTTCACCACGTCGAAAGACAATATAGAGATTTTATCACCATTGTAAAAAGACACATTTGAATATCATGCTGCCTTTTTTTTTTTTGTTCACCCTACTTCCGCGTGTGGTCTAACAAATGATCATTAAATCTTTCTATTTATAATATTAAACAGTAAACTCTCTGAATAATAAAATATAAGTCGTCTAAATGTAGACGACAAAAGAGAAGGGCATTTATGAAAAACAACATAAAATAAAACTTTTTAAATTTTTGAACGATTTTAATTAATTTCTTAAAAATTAAATTAAATTCTCATAAAATTTATTCACTTTATACAATGTTTTTTAAGGATTTAATTATCATTATATTCTGCAGAAATCAAACTGCATTTTTTCAAAATTTTTTACATAAAATTTCTTTTTATTAATACTATTAAAAACGTAATAGTGTTCAACATATTATATAGTGTACAATCATTTTATACATGTCTTAAAGACTTTTTTTCTGTTTCATAGCATCTGAAATGGAGAAAAGAAATTCAAATTGATACCATTATTTCTGATTTTTCAACCACTAGAGGTAGGTCTTCAAGCCATTCATAAAATGCGAATTGCAAAACTAAATAATTGTATTCTTAAATTCCTTTCAATTAAAATGCATATGTTATTGTGTAAATTTTAAATTTTGTTATGAAAGTTATAAATTTGAATGTGTTGTATATATTTATTGTTGTTGTTCATATTATATTTATTTTACTTTTGAATTTCGATAAAATATCAATATAAGCAAGTTTATAACTCTAAACTTGATATTATCCACACATAATCCTATTTATATCCAAAAATCAAAGAAACTATTAAAATAATCATGATTTTAAAATATATTTATAAGCATTTAATCGTTTACAAAAAGATATAGAATTAGAAATTAAAAGCATGCAATTCCTTTTCAATTTAAAGCATATTAAAAATTAAGAAAAAAATTATGGCTTTCTCTAAAAAATTATAAATTAGAATACATATTATTTTTCAATAAATTTATATGATTTTTTTTAAATTTGTTTTTACTACTTGAAATTGTTAAAAATTCAAAATGTACTGAAAATTATTTTTAAATTTATCTTTCATCCTTTAAAGCTTATTCTTTAATTGTAACTACTTGGATGTATTTAAATATTTAATTAAATAAAGAATATTTTAAATATTTTTGTTTTAGGTATTACAAAAAAATTCGTTTCCCAAACTTTATTGGATTTGATAAATCAGGCTGTCTTATACAATACGCTTCAATAGGAAATTTAGACGGAAAGGTGAAAGTAGTTACTATTAAATATTTTTTCAGCATAATTAATAAATAAATTTGTTGTAAATAAATATGTAATAAATATGTATATATTAAAAATACTTTGCAGTTATTTTTTTGAATTTACCTAATTGAACATATGTTTTATAACTGCATTCTAATATTTCCTACTAATAAATATTTTTAATATTATAAATTCATGAAGTATGTTTCAAATTCACATATTCATTAAAACCATGTGATAAATATGCAACGTCTGACAAATGCAAAAATAATTTAACAAAAGAAAAGAGAAATAAAAATAATATATCATTGCATTTTGAATCTCTGCCTCTTTATAACTACAAATCATCATGCAATGTTCTAACCGAACTATAATAAGTTTATCTACATATTTATTAAAAATTATAAGTAAATACAAACGTAAGAATAATTTTAAATTTCAAAGTAAAGATCGATTTTATCTAATATAAAATCATTCCTGTACTATTTCAATCCATACCACCTGTTTAATGGCAGGTGGCTCATCCAGAGAAGGATCCTATTTTTTTCATCCTTCTTGTAGCATTAAAGAGTCTTGAAGCGATACGGATGATTTAGCCATTGAGGCATTGTAGTCGATTTAGTTTAACCACAAGTAGACATTGAGGCCATTGTAGTCGATCTAGTTTACACAATTAGCCATTGGAGGCCATTGTAGTCGATTTAGTTTAACCACAATTAGCCATTGAGGTCATTGTAGTCGATTTAGCTTAGCCAATTAGCCATTGAGGCCATTGTAGTCGATTTAGCTTAGCCACAATTAGCCATTGTAGATTGTTCGTGCTATATCTGACGTTACACAACAACAGAAAGTGGACTGAGTCTTGTGAATTCATGGATTGTACTTTGATACTTATATCTGCTACATTATCGTAAAGTGCAACACAAAATCGCTTCCATCAACATAACATGAAAAACAAAATGAGATTTTTCAGTCCGATTGGCCTTCTTTATCTCTCCAATTGTTTAATTAGCATGGCTACGTATCCATGACATCAAGTAACGCAGATGATTAGTAACCAATATGGGCCTCAAAATGCAGAAGACGAATTCACTACTTTATAGAAATAAATGTATGCATCCTACATTCTGCAATAGTCTTAATACCTATAACAGGGGAACCTAGAACTATGGCCCGCATTGAAAATTTAGCGGCCCGTGAGATCTAACACCTTTACAAAATATATATATATCTTTATAATGGCCAAAAAGTATTCTTCCATCAGCTTTATTTTTTTTACGCATTTGTTTACCAGTGAAAGAGTTCCATTTAGAATGAAAATTGATTGCAGAGGTGAAATGGCAGAATATTTCAGCAAAGATGCTTGTTGTGATGAATAAAGTCATTGATTCCATGAAGCAAGCAATTTAAATGAAGAATGGTTTAGTAATGAAAGATGCGTAAGAAAAGACAATGGTATTCAAGAAAATTAATATGATCAGTTCCAAAGACTGCAATTATAATATGTTAGTAAAAAAACCAATTAAAAATGCCCTTCGTACTTTTTAAGCTACCTAAATTTAGAAAGCTTTTCTTCTGTTAAACTAGTTTTTTTAAAAAATTAGCAGCACAATTATATATAGACAAAAATATTTTAATTTACAGGTCTTTTAAATCAGCAAATAAGTATGACGTTCTAAAATGCGTTTTGCAAGAAATGGAAAAAATATACAAAAGGCTTAGATATCAAAGCGAAAAGGTATGATATTTACCCTTTATACTTATCTTTCCTTAAAATGAGTAAATAAATGTAATGAATTTCATCCTTTAAATTAGATGTAAATACTGTGAAATTCACTTTCAAAATAAATTTTATGAGTATATGAGTCAATTTTATGAGTATATGCGTATTAAATTATATCTATTTCATGTTATTATATATTATTTGGATAAAATGCAATTATATATTATTTGGATAAAATGTACCATTTAGGAATTGTAATTCTAATAGAAAATTACAATTTAAAACGAATAGCAAATTTTTGAACTTGTTATAAAAAATGTATATATTTATTTTATCCAAAACAATATATGAATAACCTGAAAGTCAAGACAAACAAATAATTATTAAGTGACAAAATGTTTTTAATGCCGGGAATTATTACACAATGACATTTTTTAACGTATCAAAATTTTATGTTATCTTAAATACAAATGTTAATAAAACCATTCATATAAATGTCTGTACAAGATGGTTAAAGTTAGTGCACAAAATCAGCATTTATATACAGAAATCTAACATTTAAAACATTAAGCAGTTTCTGTTATAAGATAATCCCAGTTTCCTATTTATTACAGATCACAGTTAAAAGTTTTAAAATGTTCCACTACCTCTTGAAAACCTTAAATAAGATAAATGTTAGTCTGTTTACTATTTAATTGAGAACGAATAAAGACCTTAAACGTACTTAAATAAAAAAAATATCTCTAAAAGTCCAAGGAATAACGCAAAATTTCTAAAGTACATGAATCTGTATAAATTTATAAAAGGCATCTAAACTGAGACAAAATATGAAGTAAAAAACAAAAATATAAAGAATTAAAATTTTATTTGATTTACATTATAGTTGAAACGAAAAAAAAAAATTAAAAAATGATCAAAACATACTGATAAAAATTGAGCTAATTATAATATTATTCGATGAAAATTTATTTAAATGAGGAAAAGTGAAGTGTCCTTAACTGATAGCATCAAGAGAAAAAAAAATTAAGACAACCCAAACAAAAAAATTAAATTTAATTTGGAGAAATAAAATTATTATTTATATTAAACGTTTATTTTTTGAGTGACCGATTCGGTGTCGGGACGCAGGTTTCTGGTTCGAGTCTCGGTTGGGCCATGGTTGTTTGTAGTGTTTCGGAATCCACTTTAAACCTTAGGTTCTCGGTCTAATACGACTGTAGAGCGTAGAGTTGACCCCCTACCCAGTGAATGCCTCCTGTCTCGCAATCTGCCAGTATGCCTTGACGAAGGTCAGTAGACCAGTAGCCAGACGGCCTTGGCCAGTTAGTCAGTTTTAGTTTTAAATATTTGTTCATAGTTGGAGGATGTAAAATTAACAAGATTGTAGTACTGAATGATAATTTACTTATTATAATGTAGGTAATAAATATATTAATGTAACGAAAATAAAAATAAAAATAGAGGCTACATACAATGCCATTGTAATGTTATTGTATTTAGGAATTGAAATTCTCAATTCTAAAATGCCATAAAAATGCCTGCTTTTCTATTCATAATGCCTTTTCATTTCAAATAAAAAAGAAATTATTTATTAATTTTAAAATTATTTAAATTTTCAATTTAAATTACAGGAAAAACCTAACAGTCAATAACAACTGGTTTCAAGATATATTTATATAAAGCAAGAAAATATGTAAGAAACATATCATTAGAATACTATAGGAAGTTAAAAGAGCTTACAAAAATTGTTGTAATTCTCTCATGTAATAAATCATAAATAATCATAAATAATTAAACCATCTTTGTGCTATTGTTAGAAGGTAAATTTCAGTAAATATTATATATTAATATTAATTATCATATGAACCGGCTGTCTAATAAGTACAATTTTCTAAACATTTATTTATGTTTTATTTATTTTTTTTCAAATATCGAAAGTTACACAAGTAATACAGACAGACAGAATTCAATTAATTTAAAAATGCAGTAAACATATTTGAATAACATTTTAGAGTTGTCGTCTCAGGCATTGATGAAAAATATAGCCCTAGCTGTTTAAACAAGAATGCAATGTAATATAAGCAGAAAAAGTATGTCGTTGAAATGATTACTGGACAATACGTAAAAAGGTAGTAAGTTAAATAGCAATTTTGTTAGGAAATATCCAAAATATTAAACTAAAAAAGACTTCCGGAATATTAAGGGATTTTATATTGTATTGATATAAAATTTCAAACATTAAGAAATAAAGAAAATATATTTTTCTCACTTCACTTAAAATTCTATAAGGTAAATAAGTTTACACATTTTCACATTTTCTTTAACTAAATTGTTTGAAGTAGAACATACAATTTAATTAATAAAGCACTTAAAATTTATTCCGAATTTAAATATAACTCGAATAGAGTTCTTGCTTTAAATTAAAGTTTTTTTTAAAAATAAAGCAAGCTTTTGTTAGTAAATAAAGTTTGTTTTAAAGAATTAAAAATGGCTACTACTGTAAATAAGGAATCAGTGTATTGTTTTCTGCTTTTTTTAACTTATTATATTTAATTTTCTGTTGTTCGTTTGCAGTTAGGGAGACCTGTGAACCAAAGTATTTTTATATATAACTTGGAAAACATGACGTTAGCAAAAGCTACACATCGTCAGTGTAAGTTTAAATTTTCTTTTGGAAAGTTTGCTTATCTGGAATTAACTAAAATAAAACAATGAAATATAGTATTCTTTATGCAAACTAAATTTTAAATTTTTGTAAAATATTGAAATCGTGATCGTCCTTGGATTTTACTTAATTTTAAGTACAAAAAAACTTTTAATTCACTAAAATGGTAAATAGATTTGAATTAATTCAATACGAGATGTAGATTTAATGTCAAGCTTATTTTTTAATACTCATCGATTTAATTAAATTTGTAAAAATGCTACAATATGAGGAAAAGGTTTTCTTCAGAGGTGTAATAAAATATTTAATCAGTCAGTGTAAGTAATATTGTTAAAAACATATATAATTATAATAATAAAGGAAATGTTTTTCATTATTCAACTACATAACAAATAAATTAAAGTTAAAAATTCTTAAAACTTGCTTTTTAATGAACTTGTAAATTAATCATATTTGTTGATAATTTAAAAATAAATATGTATACTAATAATTTGTGCATAATAATATAGTTTATAAATAATAATAGTAATAAATTAATAAATGTTTACAAACGTAAAAATTAAAAATGCTTAGAATATTAATGTTTTATTAGTAATTCAAATATTAATAAATAATCATAAGATGAATTAAACTTTTTCTTTCCAATAGTTAAAAAATCAATCTTCAAAAATTCTAATTTAATTCCTTTTCTAAAAAAGAATAAAATGTTTATTGATAGAAATATAATCACATAACATAATTTTAATTATCCACTGAATAATTTTGTTGGGTAAATATCTTTTGATTTCACAATGTGAAATGTATTTGAAGAGCAATAATTAAAACTACCCATAGAAATGCTTCTTAAAAACATAAGTAATATAAAAAAAATATATAATTTAAATTCCTACTTTTTTTCACTATATTGTAGAAAGTCCTTTATAAAAAAAATTTCATTCATTTTTTGAAGTTTATCTGGCTCCATCTATTGGTAGATATATGCAACTTAAATCTAACAAAAAATTAAAAATTAATTCATTAAATTTAATTACTGAATTAATATTTGAAAAACTGTATTAACATTAGTGTCATCCACTACAAGTTAAAAAAAAATGTATTTGAACTTGAGTGGATGGATAAAAATTATTTTATTAACGATTGAAAATTTGAACAAGATATATATAGGGAGAGTGTGAGCTAATAGAAGGAATTGTAAGAAAGCACATGGGGAGTAAAATCTTTCTTTAGTGTTTAAAATGTGTGAGAAGAATCTCTTCAATGCATTATTTTTACTTTAAATAAAAAAAAAGTTATTTTTAAAATACTTTTTATAAAATAAACACAATTACACATTAGTTTTCAGACAAAACTTTAAATAACAAAAATACATCGGAAAATGTAAAGCACGATAATTAAAATATTTGAGTACTGACAAGATTTTAAAAATTTTTATATAAAAATAAATAGAGAAGACACATCTAAGGGAAAAAGAACTAGATAATTTATTCAAAATTTAAATTTCCAAAAATAGATTAATTCTGATGAACCTCATTATAAAATCCGATATAATTATGCATACTATGATATGTTTGAAATTTTTCCCTATAGTATATTGAAAAAAAAAAAAATGTTTAAAATATTGAAGGAAGCGGAAATTATAACATTAAAATGTTCTGAAGCATAATTTCTCCAAACTGATTGCCTTAATTACAAAAACAATAGAATTATAGATCATTCTGTCATTGTTATATGATAAACTTTCTTCTTTTTCGCAGAAATTTATCATCAAATAAAGTAATTGTGGAAGAAAAATATAGAAACACGCCATAACTAAACTTACTCTACATTGCCTTTAAATTATAAGAAATTTATACATTTTTTTTTTTTTTTTTACACTGGGAGATCCTAAATAAGTAGAAAATAAATTAATATTTCTTAGAAGTTGAGGCAACCTGATGGTTTGCGAATCGGGCTTCAGAGCTTTCTGGTAGTAGGCTCAAATATTAACAAAAATAATCGTAAGTAAGTTATATATGGGTGCTTGAAAAATATGTAGAGCGGAGAATATCTTTATAGCAGGTATGACAATTGATATCTGCAGGCACATTTTTCTCACTCTACATATGATCACTTTAATTTATTCGCAGACCTCACGGAAAATTTCTGTCAATTATGCCTAAATAAACAATTAAACAAATAAAACAAGTAATACAAAAAAATTTGTAAGTGAATTTCTACTTTTTTTTTCACTATATTTCAGAAAGTCCATTATAAATAATTTTCATTCATTTTTTAAGTTTATCTGGCGCCATCTATTGGTTGATATATGCAACTTAAATCTAAAAAAATATAATTAATTAATTAAATTTAATTATTGAATTAATATTTAAAAAAAAACTGCATCAACATCAAGTGTCATCCACTACAAGTTCAATAAAAATGTATTTGAATTTGAGTGGAGGAATAAAAAGTATTTTATGAACGATTGAAAATTTGAACAAGATATATATAGGGAGAGTGGAGAGCTAATAGAAGGAATTGAATAATGTAACGATATATAAATAAACCAAAATTTATTAAATAATTTTGGTTTATTTATATTCGTTTTTTGTTTGTTTGGATAATAATATAAAAATGTTTGTATTTTTCTAAGAATAAAGTTCAAAAATGATATTTTTGATTGATGGATTTTTTTAATATTTATGCCTGAAAATAATTGTTGTCAAATATATGTAGACCAGACCTCATTTTAATGTATTATCTAGAAGCAACCATTATTACATTTTTGAGCGCCCTTTAACAATGTAAAATTTGCTTTTTGAGCAATTCAGAAAATAAACATTGAAATCTTGAAACAAACATTCTTCAACAACTTAGCCAACAAAATTAAGATTTTTTAGGTTAAGGTTGAAAAAAGAAAACTGAATTTATATAAGAATCTTATATCTAGTCGATCGCGTTAATGATAGAATTTCTTTATTCCTCTGTTAGCAATAAACTAAAAATTGTTGAATAAAGCATTTTTGTAAAATTAAATGTTTAATCTGAGGCAGATCTATGTATTGTTGTTGTTGTTATCGTGTCCATGGATTTAAAATATAAATATCAAAATTAGATCAAGTCAAAAGTCTTCAAGATAGCAGCCGCTAGCAACGACGCCGCTTCACTATACAGGACTTCTCTTAAGTTGGCCTCGATTGGCACCATACCCAATTGCAAAACATGGGGAGTGAGTGCTGGGTACTCCAGAATGTGCTTAGGTGTTTAGGAAGCGTTGGGGCATAATCTTCATCCCTCTGATTAGTTCTGAGTCTGCTAATAACTGATGTCAACTTCCTAGGACAGTTGAAGTCTGTGATTAGTGGCTTCTTAAAGTTTTGAGGAATTAGTCAGCTTTTAGATGTATATAATAATCTAGATAATATTAATCTAGATCTGGATCAATGTTATCCATCTGTTAATCCATGATAATCGAGAATTTTTCAAAAACTTATTAAAAATAATGATATAAAAGATAAGATATATTTATATATAAGATTATTATATGAGTGTTTAAAGTAAAAAAAAAATAGGGAACATGTCACTGGAAAAACAACGGATCTTCATCGGACTGTGAATCCCTGATTTAAAGAAAGGAGCTGACAGTGAGGAGAGTGGAAAACTAATAAAAATGTCCTGGTACCTAGCAAAAAAAACCTAATTTGAAGAAGCATTAATATTGTGACATTTTAAAAGTATCCCAACAATGAAAATTTTCTTAGTAATTTAAAATAAATTTTTACCAGTTGCCAAAAGACGACTAATTCCTCATAACTTTAATGTTGAAGCCATTAATCACTTTTTAGTTTGATTCAACTGCGTGTTTTTTAGGTTTTTAAAAGTTGACATCATTTTTAGTTAGCAGACTCTAAAAGCGTGTTTGAAGTTTTTACAGAATAAGATTAAGATTCTCCCAGACAAGACTGGAAATACATCCTATAAGAAATTGTCCCAACGGTTTCCTAACACCTAAGTCACATTCTAGAGTGTCCAGTACTCACTCCCCATGATTTATGCAATTGGGTTATGGTGCCAATCACGTAGTTTTGAATGTCTTAGGTACCAACTTAAGAGAAGTCATGTATAGTGAAGCGGCGCCATTGCTAATCATGATGAGATAATAAATTTATCAAAAGATTTTTTTCGTCGGTTTGATCTAACGTTTGATATTTATATTAAAGTAAATCCATGAACACGATAACAAACAACAACAACAGGTGGAAACTAATAAAACATATTGAAATTCAGATATTATAATATATAAGCATTCAGTACAATAAGATTCATTTGCTTCAACGAAAATTCAATGTAACTTAATGTAATATGAACTTTTTACAAAAAGTAAATTAAATATTAATTGATTACTATTGATTTACAGATGCATCATCATAGTATTGTGCGGTGTTATCATCTATATAACGAATTTTTCACTTAAGTTTGATTAACAAGGTATATGAACTGCATCTTTTACTTTTAGTTTTTTTTTTAAATATTTTACTTTTTTTTTTTTTTTTTAATATTATATTTTTTTTACTTTAAAATATTTTAGCCGTGGAGCTCTTTGCTGAAGGCATTCAAATATTTCAAGATAATTATCCAGAGTTTTTGAAGAAAATTTACATTATTAATGGTGAGATTATTTTATTACTTCTTTTTTAACTTTTTTTAAAAATAATAATATGATAATTAATTGCTCAAATGAATAATTTATTTTATTTTGGAATAGCTTCTGTATATTTTACGCTAGTATTCCCTATCGTCAAGAGAATTCTATCAGGAGCAGTGATCGATAAAATCGATGTATATGGAAAAGGTTAGTAATATATATTTTCACCAATATAATAGAAATAAAAGAAATACTGTACATGTTATATTGCTAGAATATAAGAGATATTATATTATATAATTATAAACGACAAATGAGAAAAAATAAATAAACAGTATTAATTTTAATAAAATGATGACATTAATCAAAACAAAATAAAACAAATGAATAGCATTGAAAAGTAAAAAAGGTTTTGACTTTAACTTTATACTAATACTATTATCACTATATAAAAATTAATTAATATTTTTTATGAGAAAATATTTGTTTATTATTTTTAAAATACAATGTAGATATCGATAACAATATTATAAAAAACATATACAGAAAACGTAAGTATATATATATAAATAAAATTAAATTACACCACAATCTTTAAATAACAGATGAATCACATTGAATGGCAATACTCGAAATGTTACCAAAAAATAAAGCATTTCTTAATAAAGTAATATTTAACTAATATTTAAAGTATAAATTAATTACATTACATTACATACATAATTACATATAATTAAATTATTATAATAATCTAATAGCTATAGTTCCTTTTCTATATAAACTAATGACCAATAATAAATAATTCATTAAACGCGTTTCATATTTAATCATGTTGACGATAAACTTAATTTAGGTTGCTTCATATATATTTTCAACCTTGAAACTGTCAATTTAATTGCTAACCCCTTAGTTTCAAAACCATATTCAATTGTTCTTACTCTTAAATATTGAGTAGAATGAATAGCATATTAAAAAAAAAAAATTAAAATGCCTTTTGTCCCAGTTTCAAGATTATTGAAATCTCTATATAATGTCTTATCTCTTTTACAGAAATAAAATATTTATGAATTTTTTGTAATCAAATAAAAAATTATTAACGATTACAGTTAATATTAATATGATATTAGATTGGCAAGGATGAAATTTGTAATTAATAACATTGCCAACTTTAACAGCTTATTATTAGACATTTTCTTAATATTTTAACGGTTTTTTTAAATACACATACGCATTGTTTTTTGAGAGTTACATATGGTCCTGTTTAAAGAAATCATTGTAAGCTCTAAAAAGTATTAAAAACTCTTTTAAAATTTTTCGCACTATTATGGAGTTTGAGTTTTTACGTGGAACTAAATCTCGCAAACCACATGAAACATTAATAGTGTATTTGGCTCTAGTGATATTACACAGCAGACGTATCAAAGTGGTTCACCAAATTTCGTAAAGATAACTTGGAGTTTAAAATAAGCCGCCCTGTCGCCCAGAATCAAAGGTCAGTAATGACGAACTAAAGGTCACCGTTGCGCCTGATCCATCTCAGTGAGGCTTTGACGGTTTATGTCGGCTATTGATGGTTTATCGTTGAAGTTTGGTGATAGGAAGCAAATAATATTAACTCATTCAGCTCAAATTTGTAAAGTGAAAAAGTTGGATTAAATGGGTTCCACATGAACTGAATTGAAAACAGAAACAAAAGCGTTTGGAAGTTTGCTTGGTGTTGATTTGTCACAAATCTGATTCATTTTTGAATCAAATTGCCACTTGTGATGAGAAATGAAATCAATATGACAATCGCAAACGTCCAGCACAGTAGTTGGAAAGAATGAATCACCAAAACATACTCTAAAGCTTAAATTCATCAAAAGAAACCAGATGGTGAGTGTTTGGTGGTCTAACGCAGGTGTGATCCATCATGATTTCATGAAACTGGCTCATCGATAACAGTAGAAATTATTGGAACCAATTGGACGAAATAAAGCAAAATCCTAAAGGAAACTACACTCAAGAGCCAACACATTATGACCACCTGTCAATAACGAGTTGGCCCACCTTTGGCGCGCAACACAGCTTCAACCCGCCTTGGCATGGATTAATACCACCACTTAATACCAGTTAAATACCACTTCCACCTGATCACGTGCCTGCCCACGTCATCCAGGCGAGTTCATTGCAAAATGTAGGGGTGGTCATAATGTTTTGACTCTTGAGTGTAGACTAAATAGGCCAGCAGATCGACTCCTACCTTACAGCATGATAGCGCTAGACCACACACTGCACAAATAATTGTGGCAAAACTACAGAAATTGGAGTTGAAACTGTTCATTATCCTCCATACTCATCAGATCTAGACTCCACTTACTACCATTTCTTCCGCAATTTAGACAATATTTTAATAGGAAAACAATTTAATTCTAGAACAATGCTATAAAACTAGCCTTCCAGGAATTCATTGATGGTTTATACCACCAATCTTAAAATCCTGCAGAGTAAATGACAAAAGTTTTTAGACAATATGAGTGATGAATAGAATAATTCCTTATATTTTTAAATTATTAACCAACTTTGCCTTTTTTCTACAAATTTCATCCTTGATGGCCCTATATATACATGATAAACAAAACAAATGTTATTCTACGTTATTTGAATAGTGTTAGAAATTAAATCTAGAGCAAAATAATGTATAATACTCGTAAAATTAAAGTATGAATTTTATATTACAGATGGATGGAAAGATGTTTTACTAAATGCCATTGATGCTGACGTTTTACCTGCATTTCTTGGAGGAAATCGAACTGACCCAGATGGCAACCCTAATTGTAATACTTTCGTAAGTGAATTGAATTGCATCTAAAAATTAATACATTATTTAGCAACAAATTTCATTTTATAATTTGGTAAATGACGCAATGCGCATTATTCTTGCTTATTATTTGTAATTCAGTTCAACTGGAAATGATAATAAATTTTATAAAACACATACAGATAGAATGGTAAGGAAGAGAAAATGCTTATGGTCTTTAATGAAAATTTAAGGAAGTTATTATTCTTTAAAAAAATGTTATCATCAATTTACACAAAGAAATTTAAGAGGAAATTCTTTTCATTTTCATAAAATTATAATAAGTTTGCTTGTAGTTATTTATATAAAAATTAACATAATTCTTGAATTAAATTTTAAAACAATGCACATTTTCTATTGAAATTCATACGGAGAAATGTAATTTTATTAATTTTCTGTAAAAGGAACTTCAAATACTTCTTCAGAAGATCGATTTTCATATAAAATATGTCCTTATTTCATTTTTTTATAATTTTATTCAAGATATTTTTTCAGTATTTAGTAAACAGTTACATGTAGTTTGATTTAATCTTATATCTTTTTTATTTCTTTTTGAATTTAAAATTTCAAAATTTTTTTATCAAAAAGTAAAAAATTCTGTGAATTTTTTTAATTTCGTTAATATTTAATTTTTTTTAACTTATTACAAATTTTTTTAAAAAATTTCACATTGTCATACGTAAGTGAGTAATTTGATTCTCAAATTTTTTTCATTCAAAGTAACTGGAATAAAAAAATATATTTAATATGTCTTGCACTATAAATTATCACTTTAATATGCGCTTTTTATGGTATTATTTTAAATATCAATTTTTAATTTAAATGTAATAACTTTTTTTTTTTGTTTTGTAATTTATTTTGTTATATGACATATTAGTATTATTGTAATTTGTAAAAGTGCAGTTTTTGAATTTATATAAAACTATTTTTAAAAAATAGTTTTAATTTATAAAAACTATTTTTAAATATCATTTACCAAATATTTAAAATGTATTTAGTTCCATTTAAATTTATTTATTCTTTTATTTATTTATTCTTTTATTCTTTTGTTAATTTATTTATTCTTTTATTTATTCTTTAAACATATTGATTGGTGATAAAGTAATTCTGGTTGTTAGAATTGAAATCGATTATGAAAATTGAAATTACTTTCTTGACATCTCAATATACATATAGAACATATCTCAATACATGCCAGAATAATGAAAGATAATGACATATATGAATGTATCTCAATGTATAGAATATACATCAACACATATACTACTACTGTGCCCCCAAAGTAAGACCAATTACTTTTTTTTTCAAAAAACGCTTTATTTATTCTTCCATATTTATTTCATCGTCTTCAAAGTAATCCCCTCCGGACACACGTGATGAACACTAAACATGCTATAACTCACATACTAATAGTGCAACAGCTGTCAAATTTATACACGTGTCTTTTGAATGTTAGGGCTAACAAAAATCATATGGATTTAATACTAGTAGTGTCATCTATCTGTCAGCCTATGAACTTTTCAGCCCAGCTGTTACTTTTAAAATTAAATGCTTAATATTATTCGTTTCTTTACAGCTTGTCCACTCAGGAATGATTCCTGAATCTTATTATTTAACCAAAGATTTTTCACAAATGGCAAGAAGGATGGAGCCAAATATATCACTATTGATAGACAATCTAGTTTTTTAAAATACCTATTTTTGTAGAATACCCAGGTTCGGTACTTAATTGGGAATATGAAACTAAAACTCACGACATTGGCTTTGGACTTACGTTAGAAAATGAATCACAGAATGAAGACGTGATTCCAGTTCATAAAGTAGAGACTGAAAATAAATCAGAAACTGGACAATACAGATGTAAAACTGCTGGTACTTGTAAGTATATTCTTTAAAAGTTTATTTAAAATTATTTATTTATTTATTTTATTTTAAATGTCTAAATTACAAAATTTAGTTATATAAGCACTGTAATATATAAATATTATACCCATTTTGATATTGTTTCTATTACTTTAAATAAATAAAATTAAAATTGAAAATATTTTAATTGAACTGCATACATTTTAGCTGGACAAAATCAGTAATATGAGTTAAAACAATATTTAACGAAGCGTTAAAAATCTTACAAATATTTAAAAATACTTGTGATTTTCTTTTCTATTTTTATAGTGATATTCTTAAATATTTGTAAGATATTAAATGATATTAAAATGGGCATTTGTGATTACAAATTCTAGACATAGATAAATTTTAATTTGTTAAATGAAGTCTATCAGACAAAAATTAATTTTTAATTAATGGAAATTTAAATTTAATAACATTTAAATGCTAATTAAAATTTAATTTTTTACTAATGTAAGTTTAGAAATAATTAATGTGAATAAAATATAATTTTATTTTAATTAGATTGAGCTAATTAATTAAATTTATGCAACAAATAATAATTTAATAATTGTAACTAATTTTCTCACAGATGAAAATTATTTAATTAAAATTATCAGTACTCCATTATGATATATTTCATAGAACACTTTTATTGAATACTTTTTAATAGTTATTTTACATTTATTAAATGCACTTTAGTTTTAGTTTATTTTATAAGTTGTAAAAGAAATCCTTTTATAGCATCAAGATAACACGAGCTTTATAAACTAAAATATTTCATAAGAACACTTTAGCAAATATGTTGAATTCAAAGTACGAGATAAAATAAATTAATACTGTACAATCCTTTTATTATCTTTTTACATATAAATTCACACGCCATATAAAATGTTCTATGTTATATCAGAATTAAAAATAAATTATTATACATATTTAACAGAAGTTTCACTGAACTTTGAAAACTCAACATATACAATGAATAAATTCTTACGTCACATTTACATTTCTTCCTTTGTAACCACGATAATCATATACATACATATTTCATTATGGCTGTCTATTTCAATAGATATATATTTAATTTAAGACATTTACTTTACTTATTATACTGTAAATGTTGAAATTATAAAAATAAATGAAAATTATGTGAATCAATTTTCGTTGTATACGTAAAAATTCATTGATAACTTATATCAACATTTAAATTAAAATTCATTTATTCAATCTACGTAGATTAAATAAATAATTTCGTTCAATATAATGTTTTAGTGCTTGCTAATTTCCTGAAGCTATTATTTGTATAAGTGCATCCAATTGAGAATATCTATTATACTGAAAATATAATAACAGCTGAATTTTTAAAAGAAATTTCAAGGAAAATTGTCCATTTTCATTCATAAATAAATAATCATTTTCTAATATTATCATGGTACTTATTGATAAAAGTTACTACTGCGTAGTGATATCTAAATCTTGATAATATTGCTGATATAAAGGTTTTTTCGCAAAAGTATTCATTCATTTAGAAAAATTATTTTTTATTTCTAAAATTGATTGAGGTATCTTTTGAATTGTTAAAGTGTTTTTTTTATTGTATTGTATTAATCAGTATTCAATATATAATTTAATTTTAGCTTTTATATTATTTATATTTCCTTCACCCACACTCCACGCAATTTTAATTTAACCCAAATATTTATAGAAAACAGATGGATTTCTGAAGATGAAACAATAGAAAATTTATTGAGAATCTTATTTGTACAAAGAGTAATCCTGGCGGTGGCGTGAATGTTTATTAGTGGTTCGGATTCCACGTTAAACTGGTCCCTGCCTTATTAGTGTAAAGTGTGCACAAAATGACCGTAGAGCGATAAACCAAACTAAACCTACAGTTTTCTTCTCTAGATATCAACAAAATGCTAATTGTTTTGGTAAATAAAAAATTTTTTTTAATTTAATGCACGTGATCTGAAATCTTATACAATTATTCAATAGTGTTTGAGTAATGGCTTTGTGAGACGCAAAAACTGATTCCAGCGATTTTTGAAATGCCTCAATTAAATGAGCAAAGAACTTGCATTAAATTTTGCTTGCAGAAAGTATAGAATGTTATAGAAGGCATTCGGTGAGCATTCCTATATCGAAAAGAAAGGTTTATAACCTACAGTTCAATAAAGAGAAAAGGTTGAAGACGAAGAGCCCTTTTTCAACCGACAAGGCTTTCGCTTCACGTCCAAAAAAATTAAAAAGATTTGGCGCTTTCAATTTACAAATTACGAGACCAGCTGAGGATGTTACGATCAAAAGGGTCGGTCAATTCCGTTTTTTGCCTGAAAATAAATAATAAATGAGTGAGATTAGCCTATGGATCACAATGTAGGTTTTATATCCTACATTCATAAAAGGAAAAAGGTTGTACATTTTTAATAGCTTTTCTGTTATTTTGCATTTTTGATGCAAATAACGATATCTAGAAGTAGACCCACGCTTTCAATCGTACGATAGCAAAGTATGTTGTCAAACTGCACGTTCATTTAACATTATATGGGGGCTTGGTTAGGATTAACTGCTTAAACATATTATCTTCTCTGAGAATTGTAGAACTAAGCTGTTAAATTATCCTAGAACTAAACTTTCAAACACATACAATGAAGAGTATAAATAAAATCGCTTATAGTCAGTTAATTCATTCTTATAATTTTTTTATCCTATAACTAGAATTCCTTTTAAATCTCTTGAGAAATTTGTTAATATGTACCTAATTTATATAGGGCAATTTCACATTATATGTGTTTCAACAACTGGAAACAATTAAGAAAATATAATTGATAAAGAAATTATATATATATATATATATATATATATACTAAAATATATCATGCATATACCACATGCACATACCATTTATTAAGTGCTTTTATTAATTTTTTATATATAAACCTTCAGAAATTCCAATTTAATTATTCAATTAACTTTATCAATATCATTAGGGCAAAAATACTGATATAATCGAGAACACTAAATTGTAAATTGATTACATTATGTGAAACATATTATTTAATCATTTTATTTTTAATTTGATTAATTCAAGTGTTGCTTCTATAGAAATAAATTGAGTTTTTAAATGAATTAATTTTTTTTTTACTGTTATTTAACTTCAAAAACTGCAAGGAATAAAAAAGCAAATAAATCATCTTGCTAAGTAATTTTGTGCTTTTCTCAGAGAAATATTTTTATACTACAAATTAAATTTCCTTAAATTTATCATTTTGTTTTCCTACTTTTTATTTGTCATAATTATATAATTTAAAAAATTCAATTTGAAGAAAGAAAATTTTATCTGTATTATTATCTGTTATATGTATGCAATTAATTTTATATATTTATTTAACAGATACCGTTATTTTCGACAACACCTACAGCTGGTTTCATTCTAAAGAACTGTATTATCGAACTTGGGTAATTGATCCATATGACAGTGATTTTTCAAAGGAAGATGGCGTTTTTCAAATCGATTTTTAAAATACTTTTTCATTTATATTTTGGGATATTTTCATTATTCATTTTTATTATTTATGTTTTGGGATATCTTCATTAGTTTCATTTTGTTCAAGTGTTCTATTCAAATGTTTATACAATTTTTTCTTTCTGAAATTTCCGTACAAAATAAATGTATTATAATGTACTAATTGTATTATAATCTATTGTTAAATTGTGTATATTTGTTTTTTTATCTGTGTCTGTTCATTAATTATATCAATACAATTAGTGTCTAAAAAAAATAATAATAATAAAAATTAAAAAAAAAAAGTATTTACAGCAAATTAAATTATATATATTTTACAGCAAATTAAATATACATTGTGATTCAAGATTTCGATGGAAAAATATTTTTGCATTTAAAGCAATCCGTTAGTAGGAGAGAACTGCAATTTGCAGAGTAATATTCACCATGATGAAGGATATTTGACATGAAAAAAACTTAGTTAAATACCTTATTGTTAAAGGGTGCTGCTGCAGATAATTTCATGTATATTGCTTACACAATGCAAAATTTGGATATAAAAATTAATGAATATGCATACAAATAATAAGCAAAAATAACTATGGTACCTGATGTTGAAGTGATTGGAAAAATGCACATGATATACATTTTCATACAATATTCAAATTTTCCTTTGGCATCATATGGCATGAATCAAACATTATACCTGTAACCACAGTTCAAAGAGCCCTTCTAATCACCTTAAGTATGTATTAGTTTATAACCCAGCATGTTCAGCAACTATTAGCAGCGGATGGAAAACCTGCATTACCAAATTCGCATCATCTTCACAGCATCAAGCATCATTTTTCTTCTTTAAGAGAAAGATGATACTTGGCTATTAAGCATTTCATGGACGTATGAGGTACATTTCTTGCATGATAGGGAAGTTTATTCTCAACATTGCTGCATTACTAGTCTTCTTTACGAGTAAACTGAAATACCTATAGAGTCAGAAAAAGTCAGTGAATGTTGTGAACTTACCATATCATTCATAAATAATCCCTTGTATTTGAGAGGCTTTGTACAATGTGCCTAAAATTTTTACAATCTAGCCTAACCAATTTTTTTTAACCCCCTGGTACTGTATTATAGTTTATTACGTACCATTGTTCCTACAGAAACTCAATGAACTGGATATACATCAGATCTGGATCAGATATCTGGTATCAGATCTACAATTATCAGTGTATTATTCCGTATAGGAATAATACACTGATAATCCCTTATCTGATGGATATATCCCTTATCTGATAATATTGAGCAATGAACTAGCGTTAGTAGCTAATACTGCGACTGCGTTCAATATGATAAAGCAGAGATGGACACATTGAGCATTTGCAGCCGTAAATTATATTGAAATCATTTCATATTTATTATCTCTATTTTTTTGTCTTTTCAAAATAACAGAAGCGCCTTTTTTTTTTTGTGTCTTTTCAAAATAACGGGAAGCGCCCTCTATTATTTAGATTTTGAACTTTTTTTTTGTCATACAAAATTCGGTATCATGGTATTAATCGTTAAACTACAAGTCTCTCTAATTGATAGATATCTTTTTATCAAATTTTATTTATGTAACTATGTATTTATTATGTTATTTTTATTTATATTTATTTTAAACCCGCTTGTGTATTATTTGCATTACACTATTTTTAAAAATGCAATCGTTAAAGAAAAGCGTTATATTTTAGGAAATTTGAAATATTCATAAGCATTTTAAAAAACTATAGCTTTATAAAAGATTAAGAAGTGATGAAAATTGGATATTTTTAAACTCTTTATTTTATTATTATTTTTTTTTTTTTTTTGATGGGAAAAAAAAACATATTAAAGTGAAACCTAATTTTCAGATTAGTTCAAAATTAAATTAAAATTTGCAGTTAATTATAAAATTTATTTATATGAAGCACAAAATA
Source organism: Caerostris extrusa (assembly GCA_021605095.1). NCBI lineage: Eukaryota > Metazoa > Arthropoda > Arachnida > Araneae > Araneidae > Caerostris > Caerostris extrusa. The sequence goes on from BPLR01002501.1 coordinate 60,032, forward strand.
TACGATATTTCGGGCTCAAACACTTTATTTTTGGTTTATCAAAAGATCACGATTCATATGTGTTTTGGCAAATGGAATAAGAATTATTATTATAACTGTGTTGTATCTTATAATATGAAATTTCACATCTGTTTTACGATAAATATTTCTTTTGCAAAATTAGCAAAGTTTACAATTCTGTTACTTATCAATTTTATGATATCTTCAGTGATTTAGTATTTTCTCAAAATTTTCCATGATAACAAAGTGATATTTTTAACTCTCTAGTTTCAGAGATGTTCGTATTTTAATAAAATAGATAGATGGAATCTTACCAGATGATTATTTTACTGTGATAGTGTTGCCTTCTATAATTTGTCTGATAAATTAGCCATATATATATGTTATAAAAAAAATATGAATATATGCATAATCCATAACCATTGCCTAAAAAAAGTTTATATAAAAAAAATTGCCTTTTTATATGATCCTTTTAAAGATCCTTTTAAAAATCTTTATAACCTTTCAAATCTTACACTCAGTTAGCCATGTTAAAATTGTAACTCTATTTATTTCTATTATACAAATATTTTAATTTAAATAAAATATAGTTTCAATAATTCCAGAATTAATTTTCCCGACAGGAAACATTTAAACTTCTACTACTTCTTCATGTTTGAATCTGTTATGTTTGTTAAATATTTATGATGGGAACAACCCCCTCTCCTTACTTTAGAACTATCACCTTCAGGGATTGGATAAAAAGAGGCATAAATCTACGGCACTATCCACCACATACTTCAAACCTCACAATGATTTTCAATTTAACGTTTTAATACGCATAGATTCGGCGTAAGTATATGATAGAGTGATAAGCTGCTCTCTATCTAAATCTAAAACTTTATCTCTATCTAAACAAATCGATATTTATTTAAGTCTCAATTCGAATATCTTATAGATAGAAGAAATTTCATACCATAAAACCATTTTTTAAATGATTTTATGGTATGAAATTTATTCTATGGTATAAGTTATGCTTTATAATCATACCTTAGAAGAAAATTAATTATTTACAAATACTTCCATTATTACGGTCAAATAGTTCATATTTATTACACATCTACGATACATAGCAATAATTTTAAGTAAAGTTTGTCAAAGGAAAATGTTTAGTTTTTACATACTTTTATAACACAAATCCTACCAATGCTTCTGTATAATACTGCAAATATTTATAAATATTATTTTGAATTATAAAAGATTGAACTTTTATTTTTTAACTCTAATTCAAAGCACTTAAAAATAGTGAATGATAGTTCTCTATATTTACAAAGCAAAATAAATGTTAAAGGTTTATAAAATATTGTGCATCTTCAAATAATAATATTGTGTATCTTCAATAAAATATTGTGCACCTTGAATAAAAATATTGTGCATCTTCAATCTTCTTGTGCATCTTCAATTGTGTATCTATCATTAAAACCTTGAGCATTTATTTTATGAAGTTAATGTGTGGTTTTTTACTTTTAACTTATTGAAACAATGTAAAAAAAATATGTTTAAGATTACGGTATTCATTCTTTTCTATTGTTTCTAACTCACGAGTCCAATTATATGTTGCAGGCTTAATTACAGTGCATTAGCCTTAAATTACATAAAATTGAGAAAACTTCTCTTTATCAATATCAAAGAAAATCAGACGTGACATATAAAATAAATATAATAAATTTTTAAGAATGAATATGTTGACAGTGATTGATTATTATATTCAATTCTTGCCTTTGACAAAAATATCGTTTTTAATATTCAACGGATGGAGTATGCTTTCAAAAAGCTCTTTTATGAGAAAATAATTTCAAAACAGACTAATTGACCTAATACGTCTTGACCAACCATACGTCAAACCTTGACATAATACGTCTCATTTATTTTTATTGAAGGAAGTTTCAAACAAAACTGGTTTATTAATTTTGTAGAAATGAAGTAGTTAAAGACGAAAAGAACTTTTAATCCCCTAAAAAAATTTATTTTTGGATAAAATAAATTTTACTGCTTCGTACTTAATACTCTTTACAGAAGTGATAAAATTTATTTAATCATTATGATAATTTCAATTAATACAAATTTTAGAAGTATTTTGTGACTGTTATAGGAATCAGATTATTACTGTTTCATTTTATAATTCACAAAATGTTTGTATCATTATCATTATGTTATAACTCGTTTTGTAACATTATTATATTTAATTAAATCTTGCATGTATATCACCCATTAAATTATTTTAAGCATTAATTTTCTTATTGTAGCAGAAAACATTGCTATTAATTCCCCTCTTCTAACAAATATGTTTATTTATGTTTGCTAATAGTTTTGGTAATATTTTGATCATATATTTGAGACAGTAGTAACATATCGATGCAGAAGATAACCAAAAAAAAAAAAATTTTTTTTTTTTCATTTTTTAAAATGTTTCTTATGATTTTAGTAGTGCTCATTGCAATTATTTATCACTTTTGCTCAATCATCCACTTTTTTGTCTGTAAACTCCATCAACTTTTGGTTATTGCAGTTAGTCAACTATTGTAATGTGAAATTTGTATATGAAACAATAGTAAATATATACATACAATTTCATTTTTTCAACAGTATAATAATGGAAGTTGGGGAAAATATTTTCCTTTCTCCTTTACGGCCTTACGGCCAATTGGCTAGCGATCTGGCCTTTGGTAGCCTCAGATTCGAATCCTGGTTGTGGCATAGATGTTTGTTAGTGGTTCGGAATCCACGTTAAACTGTAGGTCCCGGCCTAATTAATCCTAGCCTAAAATATGTAACAAATGAACATAGAGCGACAAACCAAACCAAATCATCTGAGAAATCTAATGGTTTTGGAGTTCCTTAATATTTGCAAGTAACAGTTCGGCTATAGCATTTTCTGTTATGCGGAATTTTTCAATGGAGAGACTATAGAACAATAATATCCCTTCATATTTACATCCTAACAACTTCAGTGTCGCTTTCCATTATAATATATAAATAGAAATACACGCTTTGTTCTTCATTCTTTGATCCTAGATATAAAGGGTAAAAATTAAAGCTTGATTGTAGATGTATAACACTCATATAACGTCCGAAGACTTTCAATTATATCAACATAATTTGAATTATTTTTCATTTATTAGTGTCTATCTAGCTTCCAAGGAAATCAAAAACAACTTCTTTAAATTCCTTCTAAAAATACTTTTCTTTTTAGTTCATTACAGTTTCAAAGTTGTGGTCTTGTATCAATTTTCTTTATGTCAGAGCCAGCAAAGATTCCTTCTTCCAACTTTGTTTCTGACTAATGAGGGAATTTCTTGCATAGGTCTAATAGTTTTTGGGATTGCCTTTGCAAATTGCTTCAAGAGATTCAATTTTATGTGCATTAATAGGAATAATATTTTTAATAATTTACTAAACTGTTATTTAATTTTCACATACCATAGGAAGTTCGTTAGCACTAAAATTATAATTAGCTGAATGAATTATTTATCATAGAACAAAATTTATTTTTCCCTTGTGACCTTTTCTTTAAACTAATATTGTGTCTGACGCCCAGTTGTGTTCCCAATTTTGTTGGACTTCTAGCGTTTTGTCGATGTAGGCAAAGTACATCCTTCACAATAAATTCAGCATGTTCCTTTGTGTATCTTGATTACGAATTTGTTACAAATATACCAAACGCATTATGCTGCTAATACAATCACGACGCACCATATTACTTAAAGTTAAACAAGCAAAAACGAAAAGAATAAGGTTGAAGAAAATGAAGAAAGTAACGTAGAAACTTAATCAGACCAGTCTATTCATTTACAGTAGTGTCATGTGGAAATTATCTACGTCCTTGACCGTGTTATTTATAGCTTTTTCAGTCCGCAAATTATTCATAACAACGTTAAATGCTCGTAAATATATTTGATTTAAGTAAATTGTTGAAATCTTTACAAATTTCTTATATACTCATCTATAAAATAAAGATGCTTTCTTGCAAAAAAAAAAGATGAATTAATTAAGATTGTGATGAATTAATGGCCATTTTCGGGTTCAGCATGTAACAGAAAAGAAATCACAACTCAATTTATGTAAAATGTTTTTGAATGTATGGCTTATGTTATTTATGAATAATCTGAAAGTTTTAATCCAGCATTTAAAGTTGTGACTTTTGTGCATACGTGTATATATTAGCATGAGTGATTTAATTCAGAGTTATGATACGCTGTTGTAAAGTGACAAAATGACAAATATGAACATTTGACAGATTACTTATATTGTTAAAATCTTATCCGTTATCATACTAACCAAATATTCTAGAAATATATATTTTTTATATCATAAATAATTTTGAGCCTCAAAAAACTATTTTTACTGCGATTCAGTATTACAGAACCCAATTTATTTTCATTTATTAAGATTCTTTCAAGCCAACATTGCATCTAAAGGTAATATTATGATTCAAAAACTTTACTAGTATTCTGATGATGATCATGTCATTGATGCAAATATTAATAGAAATGAATAAAGTATATATAAATGAATATACAGATGAATAAAAGAAATAGTTTTATATCATACATTATACTTAGTAAACATACTTCTGTATTAAAATCTTTAATAAACTGGAGTAATGCTTTATTTATAATCAATATATTGTCTGTATTTGATTTAAAGGAATGTTATATTGGTAATGTAAATGAAAATTAAGCTGATGTATATACAGCATGAATTTTAATTACCCTACAACTTTTAACTGAAATTATTTATCAAATTTCATTAGATGCTCTACGATTACGTGCAGTGAGAGAGGGCATAAAATGAATTTGCTTCCTGTTAGTGTCAAGCCATTTTGCCATGTCTCACAAAGTGTCATATTCAACCAAAGAACGTATTTTTTGTTAAAAATTGGTATTTATGTAGCGTGCTGAGAATATTGCTCAGACAGTCGTTTTTCTCCAAATTCGTAATATGGGTATAGACATTGGTGGATATTGGTTCCTGAAGGATGGTGATCATAGGACACGCAGTGAGGTGATCCCTCCTCATAGAACAGGCAGTGTGTTTGACACTGTTAACGGGAGTTTGGAACCCAAGTTATGGTTTATCAATACCCAGAATATTATCCTGATGACTGCATTGGCCACTTTATTCACCAGATAAGAATCCATGTGATTTCTATCTTTGAGTTCATATGAAAGATTTGAAGAAGAAGTCAACAGATTTATTAGCCACAAAAAGCTACGGCTAATAATAATGTACTGCATTTAAACTGACGCATTTGCAAACATTAAGAAAGAAACTCTTGATTTTGTAGCTAACAACTTTGTGACTAGTTTGCGCTGTTGAATAATTTCTGCAGTTTATCACTTTGAAAACCTGATCCATTAAATTCATTTTCACATTATTTTCAATAAAAAAAATGTTTGTAGTGCTATTTGCAACGATTCAAGAGTCATTTCAATTAAAAGTTGTAGGTTTACGTTTACCCCTAACCTATTTTACCTAATCTTTTACCCCTAACATTGAAAACAATAGCTTCAAAAACCGTGATAAATTCAGGCATGAAACCAGTAGTATGTTCATTAAAAAACAGTAAGAATTTGATATAGAAACATCAAACTTTTAGTTACAAATTGCACTGATAGATGGTCTGCAGGTTAAATTACTATAAGTAGGCTTTACGTAGTGGGTAATGCAAGACCACTTTGCATTCACATCAAAAACTTTTCAAAATATGTACCTTTCACGCAACACTCATGTTGCAGACACAGAATTTTGTGATATAATACAGAGAATCATTGTCAGTGACTCTCTGTATTATATCACTAGAAATAGACACACAAGCTTGACAAATAGCCCTCTCCAAGGCGTCGAATGTTAAGACTATTGCAGTATACAATGTTCTTTAATTTTCTCCACAGAAAGTAATCGTAGGGGATGAGGTCGAGTGAATACGGAGGCCAGTCCTTATCTTTTCTTTTAAATGTCAAATAATTCATCGAAGTCAAAATGTCGAGTACGATGTGGACGATCCCCATCCTACAAGAACCACACTGGGCAAGTTCAGTAATTGAAGCTTATTAAGTGGCGAAAAAAATTGGTTCAAAAGCGCACTATACAGGTCAGTTGTCACTGTTTCTCTCAAGTAAAAGGGCCAAATGATGCTTTTGCAAGAGATTGCATCCAAAACGGTAAGTTTTGGGAAATGCAGTAGTCGTACTTGAGACAAATGTAAGCTAAATCGCAAATTATGTCTGTTAATGACACCATCCAGAAGAAAATGGCCTCGTCTGTAAGCCATATTCGGTCGATATCCAAACCAGAACCATCATTTATGGCAAGCTTCTTTAGTGAAATCCTCTCGCTGTCTTCCTCTTGAACTGGTATGACTTGCCGGTATTGATTCTTATACTGGAACATGTGTAACGTTTTCAGCAGAATTCTGTACGTGTTGGATGCCCGTGATTACGGATTCAGCTGCAAGTTTGTGGACCGGTTTATTCGGATGACTCTCAATAATTGAAGCAAATGTCATAGCATTCTCACTTGTTGACACTGTGTGGATGGGATCCACATTTCCGACTAATGCATCGGCTATGTTGCCTGTCTATTGAAATTTTTGAATAGCTCACTAATTTCTTTTCCATCTGTCTTTTGCGACTTGAAAATTTCTCCTTGTGGCAGTAGAACTGTGATTTAATCGGTGGTACCCTAACACACTTTTCCTACACACGCCTACACACTTTTCCCCTTTTCCCTAACACACTTTTCCCTTTTCATCACTTACAGAATTTCTTTTACTATTCTCTAATACCTGTCACATTTCTCTCGGCGTCTGCTCTCTTTTTTATAGATTCGTAATGCCGCCTGCAGTGCCATCTGTCACAATTTGTAAATAAATTTTTGTGATTTCCACATCAAATATTTTTTTAATAAACAGGTTACTGGTTTCATGAATACCTGAAACCTTGTATACCTGCAAACTTGTATATATATATTTATATATATATATATATATATGTTATTTAAAGGCATATACCTAACTGTTATAAATTAATATTTTAAATATTACATGTAAATTCGTCGCAATTTTTTCTGCATTTTTTAATTGATTCTTTTTAATTTCTTATATTTTTTTTTGCCTTTACTAAAATGTTCATAAATGCAAATTTATCTTTTACAACAGATAACAACTTTAGTTTATATCAAAACCTTTCTAATTTATATAATTACCATGTTCATTAGCTGGAAAAATATTGGACATTATTTTTCTTATTTTAAATGCTTTATGAAAAGAAAACTGCTAAAGAAAAGAATTCAGGTGGACGTAAATTTATATCAGCTAGTAAACAATTAGCATTTTTTAAAATTTTTTTTTTTTTATTTCTAATGCAGCTGGCAAACAGACATGGAAGTCTTGGATGCCTTAAGGCAAGCGCGTTGCACAGACGTTACTCACTTTGCATTACCCAGGGGAGCGTGTAACTTGATGGTAAGCCACGGACGCGGAGTAACAATGCCCCGCAACGCTCTACGATCCGTATTAGGACCGGGGCCTACGGTTTTAAGGGGATTCCGAACCACTACAACCCCTATGGGCAAAGCCGGGATTTGAACCCGATACCTGTGGTACCGAACGCCAGAGAGCTAGCCATTCGGCCATCCGGCCCTTGCTCAGGTTATGCCAGGTTATGTCAGGCCCAGGTTACATTTAACACAGCATAATGTATTTTGTGAATTTGCTTATTTAATTACTATATTTATATTTATTTTGAATTAAAATATTAGCACATTCTCTTACCTTAACTTGCTTCAGTTAAGTAATTCTTTAACTTTATTATACAAAATTGAATGATCTATTTATATAGAATTTACACTTTCAAATTCCATGACAATTATATAAAAGAAAAACAATTTAGTTGAAAACGGCAAATTTTTCATTGTTTTTTAAACTTGATATTAAAATTAGTATTAATTAGCCCAAAGTTTGGTTAAAATTATTGTAGACTGACGAACCAAGGCAGCATTTTGTTATATAACTGTTATATTACTTTTGAATTCCTCCAAAAGAAAAGGAAAAAATTATTAACAACAGAAACATTCATCAGAAATTTTAATGTTACTCGCATAAGCAAACTTAAACTATTTCTTATTTAATCATGCATTTGTGTATAAATTTTACAAGAGATCTAAATAAAAATATGATTTTATTTTCTAATGGTTGCAAAACAGTAAAAAAATTAAATATGCTATATGTGTAATAATTTTTAAAGCAAGATTACAAGGTTGCTTTTAAATAAACGGTGTATAATTTGTTTATTAAAAATAAAATTATCTGGCAGATTATAATTAAAAACAACATTTCTTTTTAGCTTAAAGATTTCAGAAACAAGATAACTGATACAAAAAAAAACATTATATTTCTAGCTATATATAATCTATTTTACGCTGTCTACAACAAAATTAATTATCGAAATTTTGACAACTTTCAATATATTTATTTTAAAAAATTCCAAAAATTACTACTAAGCTCTCTCTATTAATACTATATGTTCTAGATTACCAATAGATTATAATCTGCTAGTAAATTTATCACCGCTACATAACACCTGTCTGCGGAAGAAAATATTGAACTACAGATTTATCAAGGCAAAAACATGTTCAAAATATTACTTATTTTCTACGATTATATGATAATAGGTTAAACGCCCTGTTATCATGCAAAGATACGCATGCAGAATAGTATATTTTCTTAAATTTACTTTATATGATATGGGGTCTCGTTAAATTAGTTTTTTGAGATCCAGAAACAAAATATAGTTTGGATTTAGATCTGCAGATTGTGTATGTTTATCAGAAGGGAATTAATACCTGACGATTCATTTGCAAGGTAAGATTTTGTGGTCGTGAAACACAATTTGTATGTAATTGGCATTTTGTGAAAGCACTCAATTGCGGGTGCACCTTATCCTATTTCTTCCTGATTTCAAACATGGGGTCGATCTTCGAAAACTTAAGATTCATTAAAATCCCGCCATACTATTAAAGGGAAAAATTTCAAAGGGCTTTTTACAGGAATATTTGGGAATTTTCTGAAGCCCAATTTTTAAAAAATTGTTATTACCTACCCATTCAAATTAAAATGAGACACATCATTCCATTAAATATTACATAATATTCAATGTTCAGCTCGCAATGAGCAAAGGATCTGCACTACAAAAAGTTTCTCTCGCACGCAGATCTGTGGTTAATAAAACATGTGACAATTTCCACTGCTAATTGCGTAGAATTTTCTGAAGAATCTGTTGACAATGGCAGCAATTTTTTAAAAGTTCCTGTAATAATATCAAAACTGGTGATTGTCTTCAAAGTTTCGCATCTTATTCTTGTGCAATTTTTGTGGAAGTGAATCAGTGCAACTGCATTATCTCGTATCGACTATCTTTAATAGAGCATCCATGAAATATTGAATCGACCAGTAACTTTGCAATTCACTATTATTTAATAATTGGAAAGGTTTGTGAAGATTCTTCAAAGTTTAGTTGCTGATGTGAACTCGACTTTTTTTAGAACAATTTAATTTATTATGATCCTTCCTGTGGAGACAAGGTTATATTCTTCAAAGAAAACCTGATTATGAATTGGGTCCTGCCATTTACATGAGTACAAAGTGGTTTCAAAAAATAATGTTGGTAAACTATTGTGTGAGTAGCTCCTTCTAGTACGTTTTCAGAACTATTTTTCTCTAACTTTTATCCTCAAATGTGTGAGCTAATAGCAGGAATTGAAAAAAATCTGTTAAATGTGCTCTCAAAATCTGCTAAATGTGCTGAATGTGCTCAAATTTGCAAAATCTGCTGAATGTGCTCTCAAAATCTGCAAAATTCGCTAAATGTGCTCTGCTAAATGTGCACTTTTTTTAATCTTTTGGTATTTCTTTGATACACAATGATTAATCTTATGTATCATTAAATTATCAGTTTTCTTTTTGTTATCTCGGTACACTATTCTTTGTCATGTCTCAAACTGATAATTTAAACATAATGCTCTTCTCAAATAATCTGTTTCATTCATTTCTTTTTCTTAGTGAACGTAAGATCTAAAGGTACAGCGTGTGACTTACCAAACTTTAATTCTTTTGCAAAAATTCGTCCATTTGACGTGTTTGTATGCAATTCGAATCCTTAAAATATTCTGGAGCTTGAATTATACAGAATTTTTATCATATCTCAAAAAAAGAACTCACATAATTATCATATCCTTTTCTTATCAAAAGGACACTATTATCAAGACATTCGAAGAAAGTCACATAAGGAATGAAAATGGCTTCTTCATTGTGGAATCTTCTATCTGTCTAAAGTGTTTTGAATCCTCTGAAATTTTCACTTTACAGGTATAAATAATTATTCTTTTTCCTGTGTTGAGTTTATTTTTAGATAAATGATAAGAATGTCGTATAACAAATAACTGAATTGGCATTCCTTGTTTTCTAGTATTTTCTGTTATTTTTATGAGTCGAAGTGCTTTGAGGAAGCTTGTCCAAATGTGTTTGACATCGTCATTAAGCAATTATACTGTTTAATATAAGGATGATTCTGATATGGATTTCATTTTACAACACATTAGTATCAAATGAAGATATCTTATTATGATTGCATTTGTTTTAACAAACCTAAATCTTAAAAACAGACGAGAGAAAGAATCTTTTCATGCTTCGCTAATTTGTAAAATTGTTTACATCTTCTTCTAAGGGTTTTTTTTAAAACTTCCTCATTAAACCAAAACTCCCATTATTAAATTTTTTTTTAATCTGTAAAGGAACAGAATTTTATTTGATATCACTGATTCTATTGTTACAAAAAATATGAGGCATTATAAATACCTTTAAGTATTTTGAATCATCAATAATTCTTCATTTCACTCCATTTTCATCTACTTTGGGGACAGCAATTTCCTCACACAAAGTAAGAATCAATTTTTTTACTAAATGTCTGGAGGTAAAATTTTAAATTTTTCATTGAATTGTGTTTTATAAATTGTGCTTTTATATTTAATTTTAATAATTTCCTTTTCAAAATTTTTTAATTTTCTTCCATTATTTTGAATTTATGCTTTAAATAATTACTTTGTTTCAAAGCTTCCTTTTTCCTAAAATTATATAGTGACGTATGTATATATATATAATTAAAACAACTAATCATTTTTTTCTTATTTTGTTGTTGATAGTGATTTATAAAATTTTCTAAAGGAATTTAAAAAAGCATTCTTATCTTAAAATTAATAATTTATTTTGATAATGTTTTATGGAAAATGTTATACTTTATGCAGTAAAACTCAAAGTAATAAAAAACAAAGTAATAGGTTTTCAACAAAGTAAAAAGTTCTTTTGTTAGATTTTGAACCAGTTCCTCTAATTCAAAAATCTAAAGTGCTATCCGCTATGCAGTTATAGCGTATTTCAAACACTGCAAATTATACTGTCATGAAATTAAAATAACTTTGCTAAATAAATATTTTTATGACTTTATTATTAAGATAAAGAATAATTATGCTTTCTTATTTATTAGCAACAAGCACTATGTAAAGTTAAATTCCTTTTGTTACAATCCCTTAGTTCATTATCATTATTGTAAATTAAATGCCAAAAAAAAATTATAAATTAATTACTTCTTCATGTAAGACTAATTGCAAATAGATTCTGATTAGCCTTTAAAAATATTTTAAGTATTAATTTAAACTTATTGTAGCTATGAAATGTTTCTGCTAATAAATCATTCGTAAATATTTTTTATGCGATTAAGTAACAAAGCAATCATCGTTTCTCCATTGTAAATCTTCAATAAATTATAGTCTAAAAAAATTTAGCTGTATGTTGAGAATAACGTTTTGGTGAATTAAAGTTATTTCTACTAAAAATTAAAGAACATTACATAAAATACTAGGTATTTTATATTAGATATAAGTAGTAGTTTCTAGATAGTAAATCTATTATTACAATCATCATAAGTTTGAATTAAGTTTGTAACTATAATCTTTTGAAGATGTTACAACAGATATTACCTTATCTTTGAATATTTCAAATAAGGAAGTATTTAAATACTCTTTATGAATTAGAAAAAATTTTGGTGTGTATATTAACATTTTATTTCTAGTTTAGTAAATCAAATTCGGAATACAAATTAATCTTTAATTTGCAGTTTCATTTCAAGTTATATAAAAAGCCATTTAATGATTGTTAAAAAAAAAATTACTAAATACTTATGATTATTTTAATGTGATCAATAGTTCACACTGATATTACTTGATCATATTACTTCGTATTTAATTCTATTTTTAATATATCGCTTTCCTACACATTCTTATATTTAGTTTTAATAAGGAAATAAAATTTTAAATTAAGGATAAAATTTTATAATAGGCATTCCATAAGACGTAATATTGTAAATAATGCAGAAGGGCCTAATTTACTTTTGAAACTTTCACCAAAATAATTTTAATAATTACCATTAGTTTAATTCAATTCTAACGATGGACGAAATTTTTATGCTAAAAATATTTTTCAAGGTACTGTTTTATAAATGAAATTAACGGTTCAAAGAATGTAAATGCAGCAGATTTGTAAATTATTTTTGCCAGAATAAAATACATATAATTGTCAACCAAATTTGTTATTCATAAGAACAAATAAAAATATTTTTAACTCTTATACAATAAGGGTTCAAAATTTCGGAAATCGTATCATTTGTAAATAAATATGAGTGTCTCAAGTTATTTATTATGATTAACAGGAATTCATCTGACAATAGTGTTTTTTATTTCCTTTTCCTATGATTCATTAATATTTTGAGGCAGTTAAAATGCTAAAAGTGGCTTAAAAACATCTTTTGATAAATAATTTCAACAATTTGTTATAAATTTCTCATTTGTCACATTTTTTATATACGTCTTTCCATAGCGTTGCATTGACATATATCCAAACATATCCATTGATTTTAATTCATTGATATCCGTTAGTTTTTGACATGCATCTGTTGATCCACAGCGGGTTTTGACACGTATTTTTCTAATTATATGTATGTTAATTTTTCTCCAATATATAAGTATTTTTCATTAGTTTAATCACATATAAATTCATCTGATGAATTTACATCAATTGCACTGATATAAATTCACATGATTGTTTCTAAATTTTTAATTGAACAAAGATGATTAATCAACGCTTGCAATTTATTACAGATGAACAAATTTGATGCACATAAATATTATAAATTTGCTTATGCTAATGATTTCTAAGTTAGAATAGTATATTATACCTGCTTTTATAACAAAATGTTTTGATTAATATTAATGTTTTAAAAATTGAAGTAATTTTATAATTGATTTATAAACTGCAATTTTTGCAGTTTAACTTCAGTTTTAAATAAAACTAAAAATGTATTACAGTGCGGCTTAACTATTTGTTCGGTTGTTTATTTATTCAATTGCTATATTTATTTGCCTTTGTTCAGTTGTTACATTTATTTGTATTTGCTCAGTTATTACATTGTTATTGTTATTATACCATTTAAAATGACAGTCGAAGGACATATTTCCATTAGTTCAGTTGTTATATTTATTGTTATTATACCATTTAATATGACATGGCATGCCATGTCATCTCTAAGAAGGAAATTAATTAATGACTTAGTGTGTGAAATTGGATTTTCCATATTCATATTGAATAAAAAATTCGCATTGAATTATATTTAACTTACATATAAAACTTTTGTATTACTTAAAAATTAGTAACCTTAAAAATTGCAGGAAGTATATGAAAAAATAAAAAAATTCAATCAATGCTAAAAAGTTTTACTTCACAAAATAAGAATCAAAATTTAAGAGAAAAAAAAAAACATTAGCAGCTCTAAGTCGTTTCGATATCAGTTTCACCTTGTTCAATACATACTTGGGCAGACGCAAAAAAGAAGTCAGACATAAAAAATGGATTAAAAAGCCACTCTGCAAAACCGGATCAGGCAAAACTAAATAAACTCAAACCAAAATGATCTGCATACCGATCCGCTTTTCATCTTATATGTGGCATAGTAGAGGTAGAAAAAAATTACGCATTAAGCTTTGGTCAATTGCAATAGGTAAAAGAAAATGAATGTATTCAACTGAAAAAAACTGCCAATGATACTGACAGCATAGGTGAGAGATAATAATAATTTTTAAAACAGTTCATATTTTATTTTTATCCCTTTCAAGGTTTACCTAAAATAAATTATAAGCTTCCAATTAACTTAATAATAAACAGCAAATATCTGTCTCTCTCTTTCTATGTATATATATATATATATATATATATATATATACATGTGTGTGTGTATGTATACAGAAGGAGAGAGAAATATAGATACAAAGAGAGAAATTTACAAATGTATAGGTATGAATAGAATCTATAAGTTTTATTACTGCTTCATGCCTGAAAATGTAAATTCTGAATGATCTCTTAAATTTTAATATTTTTAAACTGTGGCTTTAGTTTTAAAATTTTTTCCTAGATTAAAACTACTAAATGAAAAATACAATGTGCAACAAAACTGAATGTTATAAATATATATATTCACAGTCCAGCACATTAATGTGACCACCTGTCAAAAAGCCAGAATATACATTCCTGTATATTCTGGCTTCAATTGGAGTGTGGAATGTGGTATTAAGTGGTATTTAAGTGGTACTAAGTGGAATTCTTTTATATGCACTCCACAGAAATGTTCTGTCACCTGCCTTTTGTGATTGGTTATTTCACGTTGACGTCGAAAGTAGGTGGTGGTCACATTAATGTGACTGGACTGTGTATATACGTATACGTGTGGTGTGTGTGTGTGTGTGTGTACTGAAGGTGAGATAAAGATAGACATAAAGTGAGAGATTTGCAAATATTAATATGAATAAAGTCTATAAATTTTTACTCCTTCATTCGTGAAAATATAAATTATGATGATCTCTTAAATTTTATTTAATATTATTGAACCGTAATTAAAATTACTAAATGAAAAACTTAAGTCAATAAATACAATGTGCAATGACACTGAATGCTATCAAAATAAATAGTAATAAACATAAGAAGCACGATCAAAATTTACGAAATTATTGAGATTCAATGACACTATAAACATTGCACTTTGTTCATAGGCCTGAAATTTCTTTTACATATAAAAGAAAATGATAGCATTAACAATATTTTTGGATAATTTGTTACATTGTTGAATTTTTACAATACTTTACTTCTAAAAAATTGTATTAAAATAATTTTGTTGTTTTTAATATATTTTAACTCAGAAAGAAATAAAATTCTTTAGTAATTTTCCATTTTATGCATTTTACGGCATTAGGAAAGAATATTTTTATGGTATTAAAAAAGCCAATATTGGAATTATGAAATTCGTAATGGTAGCGTATATATTGTAGATTCTGGCGAATTACTTTTGAAAAGTCATCATGAAAATGCAAAACTTATTTGTTCAGACATATTCATAAAATGTATATGAAATTGAATTGAGAAATTCCATTTGTATTAAAATTAAATTAAAATTTCAGTTGGTATTTGTTCAGTTAGCAAAATGTCAGTTAGTTCAAGAAAATAAGAAAAAGAAAAGTAAAAAAAGAATGTATTATAATATATTTTTGAAGAAAAAAATTTTGACTGAAAAATATTATTAATTCTAACTATTTTCTTTATCACTTAAAAAATATTTTTATATTATAAATTTCTCAACATTAATTTTAATAATATATATTTATGTTTTAGCATAACATATTAGAATAAGGATTTTCAAGTTATGTAATAAAATTACAATAATTTATAAGTGAATAGTTAATTTTCTTGCAGTAATTGAAAAAAATTACTGTAATTAAAATTAATTTAGCGATAGTTTAAAATTAAATTCAAAATCAATTAACATTAATTTGGAGATAGTTTAAAACATTAAAATTTTAAAATATTATGTGAGACTTAAAACGAAAATCTTATGAAATATATATTAAAATCTAATAAAAAAAATAAAATGAAACAAATTGAATATTTTTAAAGATATTAGTGAAAATCTAATAACAAAAATAAAATGAGAACATTTGAATATTTTTAAAGATAAGTGAAAATCTTATAACAAAAATAAAATGAGAAAATTTGAATATTTTGTAAAAAAGATATTAGTGAAAATCTAATAAAAAAAAATAAAATGAGAAAAATTTGAATATTTTTAAAGATATTTGTGAAAATCTAATAAAAAAAAAATAAAATGAGAAAATTTGAATATTTTTAAACATATTAGTGAAAGTCTAATAAAAAAAAAAATAAAATGAGAAAATTTGAATATTTTTTAAAAATATTAGTGAAAATCTAATAAAAAAAATAAAATGAGAAAATGTGAATATTTTTTAAAGATATTAGTGAAAATCTAATAAAAAAAATAAAAATGAGAAAATTTGAATATTTTTAAAGATATTAGGAAAATCTAATAAAAAATAAAAAAAAAAATATTTTTTTAAAGATATTAGTGGATATCTAAAAAAAAATAAAATGAGAAAATTTGAATACTTTTTATAGATATTTTCTAATAAAAAAAAATAAAATGGGAAAATTTAAATATTTTTTAAAGATATTAGTGAAACTCTTATTTAACTTACAAAAGTGCATCTCTAATTTTAGAATTAAATATATAATTCAAGATCTCTTAATCATAAAATATTATATTTTGAATTTTAGGTTAAAATTTAATTTTAGATTAAAGTTTTAATTTAGATTAAAATAGATTAAAATTTGGATTAAAATTTTAATTCTTCCAAAATCGGTTAATATTATTTTCAGTACGTATTTAGGTCAGGGATTTAAACGAACAATACACAATGTTAGGAAAAATCCACAAAATCCTTTCCTAGAAATGTCCTTTCCTCTAATGCATATAAATTTCAAATAAATTCAACCAATTTCCAAAGAATTGTAACCCTATTGCAGTATTTTACACATATATGAATTATTGATTAGTTTTTTAGTTCATCTTGAATAGCTCGGACCCATTTTTATGTCATGATATAAACTTTTATTTTTAATACGCTTTTATTAGTTTCACCTGTATGTTTGTTTGTTTGTTTGTAATTGACTCATTGGGCTCGATTTTGCCCTACTTTAAGCGATCAGATTCAATTTAAACGTTGTAGACTTATCAAGGACCGACGACAATAAAATATTTTGATAAGTTTATTATCTCATCATGATTAGGATCGCCAGGATTAGTGATTTTATTTTAACTGAAGAAGAGCAATTTAACCCACGTAGAATGAAAGTATCTAAGACATTCAAACCTACGTAGGGCAGTGGCACAACTGATAACGCTGACTACGGATCAGGAGATTCCCTGTTCGAGTCCTGGCTGGCTCGACATATTCGCATTTAACCTTGTTTTACTCACAATTGAGTTATTGTAAGAACTATAGTTCCAGGCCTGCGTACCGGGACCTCATTTAAATATTATAGTTTAAAAACACTAAACAACACGCTTTTAGATTAACTCTAAAAGCGTGTTGTTTAGTGTTTTTAAACTATAATTTATTTTTTAGTGAGAAATACAATAATTTATCCTTGATTTCCAAATTAATTAAAAAACTAATTATTTTTTTAATTAACACTTAAAATATTTTTCATATATATTATTTTATATTCATTTATTATTGTGTTTAATGATTAGCTTAATATGGCTTTACAACATTGAAACTAAAGGCAAAATGTTGCACTACAAAAATTACACGTGCGTACAATCTTGTCTAGAAACATTTTTTCCTTTATTGCATATAAATTTCAATTAAATTCAACCAATTGCTTTTTGTATTTTCAATTCCTTCTATTAGCTCACACTCTCCCTATATATATCTTGTTTAAATTTTCAATCATTAATAACATACTTTTTATTCATCCACTCAAGTTCAAGTACATTTTTTGAACTTGCAGTGGATGACACTTGTTGTTAATACAATTTTTTCAAATATTACTTCATTAATTAAAATTAATTAATTATTTTTAGTTTTTTTAGATTTAAGTTGCATATATCTACCAATAGATGGCGCCAGATAAACTTAAAAAAATGAATGAAAATTATTTATAAAGGACTTTCTTCAGTATCATGAAAAAAATAGGAATTGACTTTAAAATTTTTTTTTATTACTTGTTTTTACACTTCTAAAAAATATCTTGTTTTTAATAGATTGGAACCCTTATTATTTTATGATATTAGTTATTATGATTTTTTCTTATAAGAATTCCAATAATTTATCCTTTTTTTTTCCAAATTAACTAAAAACAAATTATCTTTAATTAACACTTAAAATATTTTCATACATTTATTATTAGTTTATTAAGGCTTTACAACATTGAAACTAAAGGCAAAATGTTGTACTACGTACACGTGAGCAATTTATTTAAATTATGTCTCCTTGCAAGATAATTTAAAAAAATTTTGATTTATAATGCTATTATCAACTCGTTTTTCTCTATTGAGGAAAATAATTTTCCATGAATAATTAAATGCATAAATTTCCATCCGAAATTATGAAGAACAAAGATTTTTCAAAGATTTTTACAACAAAATAACATAATTAGCTCACAAGCTGTCATTAAATTAAATAAAAAAAACTTTACATTTACTTTATTGCATCTTTACACAATAATGAAGCATTTATGAATGATTATTATAAAATTTGTTAAAAAAAAAATCGCTTATCTATTTCATAAATGGTACTACTGCACCCAAAAAGTAAGACCAATTATTTTTTATCAAAATATCTTTATTTATTCTTCCAAATTTATTTCATCGCCTTCAAAGTAATCCCCTCTGGACACATTGCACTTAAACCAACTTTTTTTTTTCCAATCCCTCAATGCATGCTAAGAAATCATTGGCAAGGAAGACCTTCAAAGCGCGCGGCGATTCACATTGAATCTCTTCAATCGATTCAAAACGGTGTCCCCGGAATGGTCTTTTGAGTTTAGGAAATAACTAGATGTAGCACAGTGAGATTACAGTGGTGGTTGTGGAAAGTTATGGGTTTCATTTTCGAAGTCACGAAAAATTAATGCAATATGAGCTGGTACTCAAGAACCAAATCTTTAATTTTTAGGATGTGAGATTCGTCGGTTGAGGTTGATGGTCGACCAAGGGCTCTTCGCCTTCAACGCGTTTTCTGCCTTCTTTGAACTGTTTATACCACTTCTAACCATTTCTTTCCTATATAGGAATGATCACCGAATGCCTTTTACAACATTCGATAGGTTTCCACAAACAAAATTTAATACAAGTTCTTTGCTCAATTAATTCAGACATTGCAAAAATCGAAATTTTAAAAATAGCCAAAAATTTTTAAAACCATCAATGGAAGAGATTAATTCTAATGATGCTTTTAATTACTTGCAATTCAATAAAAGATTTCTTTTATATGTGCTTAGATATTACATTAATGATGTTTCTATGTTAATATATTAAACAATTTCTTTATTTAACTGTAACTCGATCAGTAAATTAAAAATGTACACTTTTAATTGTATTTCATTTTGTTGGTACTTATATATATGTGTTGGTAATTACATCCAAAAAAAATTATCTGCCTTAATTTATTTAGATATTATGAATTTTTCAGAGAAACAAAAATAAATATTTCGATATAAAAAATTTTATTTTATTTTTGTGAAAGAACGACGCATACACATTAAAATCTGTACAATCTGTCACGTCACAAACTGTATCACAAAGTCTATTGATCTCTGTCCATCTCTCTTGAACATATACTCAAGTTATTAGGACACGAATATGTTTGCTTTGCCTTCAGTCTCAATCGGCAGATACATTTTATCACTGTTTAAATTTATCTGGGAAAATAACACTTATTTACATACGCATTATCTATCTGCATATCATTTTTCCCTACAATCTAACCACTTTTTATGTTAATGCATTGATTTTTTTGTTTATTTCAATAAAAATTTAATTTTTTTCTGTTTTAATAAAGCAATTTATTTTATGTTAATGCAATTTAGTAGCACGAGCTGTTTTATATCTACCATCATCATGTATGAAGAGTAAGATTGCCTTTCTGAAAGATAATTTCTGACTTTCTGTCTTTCTAATTTCCAGCTTATTTTAATATCAAGCAGGAAAACATAAGAAATCACATCTAACCATGTTAATAGGAGACTTAAATGTACTGAGAAGGTATATTAAATACTAAAATATTTTTACCATCATTTAAAATTTTAAGTGTTTGCAATGAAAAACAAATATATACTATCCTTTAAAGAAACTTTCTTTTATTGTTATTATTTAACTAAGTACAATATAAAAGCATACATATGATTCTACTTTAATTTATGCCACATTTAACCCTGTAACCAGGGGTATATGTCTCTTAGGGTACATGAGTTTAAGGAATACCATATTAATAATATGGTATGTTATTGTATAACTAATATACTACTGAGGCCAAAAAGTAAGACGAATTATTATTTTTTAAAAAACTCTTTATTTATTCTTCCAAATTTATTTAATCGAATTCAAAATAATCCCCTCTGGACACAATGCACTTATGTCAACATTTTTTCCAATCCTTAATGCCTTATAAAAAGTCATCGACAAGAATGACCTTCAAAGCGAGCGGCGATTCACATTGAATCCCTTCAATTGACTCAAAACGGTGTCCTCGAAGTGATCTTTTGAGTTTAGAAAATAGCCAGAAGTCACACGGTGCTAAATCAAATGAATGGGGTGGTTGTAAAACGATATCGGTTTCATTTTTGGCAAAAAAAGTCACGAAGAATCAATGCAGTGAGAGCTGGCGTATTCTCGTGATGCAAAAACTAAGAGTTGTCTTACCATAAATGTGGCCTCTTTTTGCGAATAGCTTCATGCAAATAATATTCCTTGTTGACAGCTTGGTCCAGCGGAAAGAATTCATAATGCACCCCACCACGATAAAAGAAGAAAACAGTCGACATGATCTTGATTTTGAGCGACTTTGGCGCGCGCATTTCGGTCTTGCTTCACCTTTGCCACGATATTCGCTCAATTTATCGGTTGTTTCTGGGTCGTAAACATAAATCCAAGTCTCATCTCCAGTTATGATGCATTTCAACTTGTCCTGATAGTCAGAAAGTATCGTTTCAGACACTTCAACGCGACGATATTTTTCCAAAAATTCAGTGTTTTCAGTACCAATTGGGATTTGTCGCGTTTGAGGCCCAAAACATATTTTAAAATGGAATTAACAGATCCTTTTGAAATTCCAACATCATCAGCAAGGTCTCTAATTTTAATTGTAAGCACCAAATCTTTAGTTTTTTGGATGTGTTCGTCGATTGAGGTTGATGTTCGACAGAGCTCTCTTCGTCTTCAACACGTTCTCTGCCTTCTTTGAACTGTTTATACCATTTGTAAACCTTTCTTTTCGATATAGTTTGATCCTCGAATGCCTTATGCAAAATTTTATACGTTTCCGCGCAATAATATTCATTCCGAAAACAAAATTTGTTGCAAGTTATTTGGTCAATTAATTCAGACATTTCTAAAATCGCTGGAATCAGTTTTAGCATCTCACAAAACTAAGCGTATATTTTTAAGGAAATTTCACACAGATGTTAAGGACAGTGCCTAAAACCGTAAAAGGGAAAAAATTGAAATTCCATATGCCTGGAAAATTTAAATTGAAAATTGGTTTTACTTTTTGGGCACAGTAGTGTTTCCTAAATGGTATTATGATCAATAAAAGAAATTTATACCACCGATGCTTTAAATTATTTGTAATTCAATGTAATATTTCTTTTATATGTACTTATATATTACATTCCTGATATATTTATTTTAATATAAAAATAATATTTTACAGTAACTCGATCAGTTAATTAAAAATATATACTTTTAAATGTATTCCATCTTATTGATTTATATTTGTTGGTAATTGCTTCCAAAAAATATTAACTGGCTTAATTTATTTAAATATCATGAATTTTTCAGTAAAACAAAAATAATTATTTCGATATAGAAGAAATGTTTATTTTATTTTTGTTAAGGAACAATCCATACACATTAAAATATGTATAATAGGACACGATCTGGGCATGTATAATTGCTTTTTTATTAACATTTCGTAGTTAGTATATAAATATATATATTTCTTCTATATATAAGCTTCTTATATATATAATATGCTTCTGATATATATATATGGTGCTTCTTATATATATAGGTGCTTCTTATATATATAAGGTGTTTTTTTTATATATATGGTGCTTTTTAGTACACAGTCACATTAATGTGACCACCACCTACTTTCGACGTCAACGTGAAATAACCACTCACAAAAGGCAAGTGGCAGCACATTGCAGGGAGTATATATAAAGAATTCAGTTAATACCACATAAATACCACTTAATACCACATTCCACACTCCACTTAAAGCCAGAATATATAAGCGTATATGTTCTGGCTTTTTGACAGGTGGTCACATTAATGTGACTGAACTGTATATATATATATATAAGAAGCACCATTCATGCGTCATTATTCAACAATTTCGTGTTAATAACCTTGAAAGGATTTCCTTGAATATATATTTTTCACCTAAATCTTTCTTGAATAATGACGCATGAATGGTGCTTCTTATATATATATATATATATATATATACACTGCCACAAAATGTCTTTAAATGTGTTATATATTGTATGTGTTTAATTGTATGTGTGTGGTGTTTGTGTCTAAATAAAGCTGTGAGTTTCCCCAACCTGTGCCTCAACTATTTCAACCCAACCACACCCAGTTGCAATCGGATTTCCCAACCTACACACTACAGCAGCTATTTATTTTCCTTGATACGTATGGCTTTAAGGGAAATTAAAATAATACTTACATTTAACTAATTTTATTCTAACGAAATGCCAAAAATATTGCTTGTATTTCATTAAGTCATGAAAATAAAGTAATGAAAAATACATCAATGCGTACAAAATCCAATATCAAAATTGTATTAATGTAACAATAAAAACTAACGATTTAATTCATAATATATTATGATTTTTATATAATTTATTCAACTCAAACATTAACATTCATTTCAGAATTCGTTTTATAGTTAATATAAACCACAACAAAAATATTACAATTAAAAATAAGTAAGACGAAAATCTTCCTTGAATGTTGTTTCGTGAGAAGTAACTGAAGAGTTGTAAACGAAGTAGAGTTGTCAGTTGGCCTTAATTTTTTTCAATTCCTTCTATTAGCTCACACTCTCTATATATATATATATCTTGTTCAAATTTTCAATCGTTAATAAAATACTTCTTATTCATCCACTCAAGTTCATACATTTTTTTAACTTGTAGTGGATGACACTTGATGTAAATGTAGTTTTTCAAATATTAATTCAATAATTAAATTTAATTAATTAATTTTAGTTTTTTTTTTTTAGATGTAAGTTGCATATATCTACCAATAAATGGCACCAGATAAACTTAAAAAATGAATGAAAATTATTTATAAAGGACTTTCTGCAATACAGTGAAAAAAAAAAGAAGGAATTGACTTTCAAAAAATTTGTTTTTATATTACTCGTTCTTGCTATTAATTACAATTTTTTAAAATATGTATATTTTACTTTTACAATGTATCCATTATACTATTAAAATATATAATTTGTGTCGAATTTATTTGTTTAACTTTAATAGGTAAATCATGAAAATAATATTTTTTTGAGGAGGAAAAAATTAAGGACGATGTTAGTTCCAAAGCAGGAAATCTGTTACGCCTAAAAGCTCATGTCAAGGTAATCGAATATTTCTCATGGCCGGTTCTCTATTTCCTTTTAACCAAAACTAACAAAATACCAATAATTAAATATTAAGAAATTTTTAAAATTAACAATAGAATAATTTAGTGAAAATCGTGTACAGTATTTATAGGTTAGCACAATTTCCTATCAAAATGAATCGCCATATTGCATGTAGATATTCAGATAAAAATTTGAATTTAAAATATTGAATATAAATAAAACATATTTAATATAAATTATAAAAAATTAAAAAATATAAAATAGAATTTTAATGAAATACTGACCTATAATTAATAATATGTAAAATACTTATTTTTATAAAAACATTGCTATTAAACATTTTATTTGTATTAAAAAATCTCTATGCCATTTATCGTTTGTTCCCATTTGAAATTATGCAAAAATAGCAAGAAATTATCTTTATATTACGACTTTAAATCTGTGCAGTATTTAAAAAATATGTTGAACTCGATTATCATAATATCACAATTAAGTATACTATTATATACATTTGACTGAATTAGCATCATTTTGAAGATGATTCTACTATACTTAAAAATATTTAGAATACTACACTATTTTAAAAACTATCATACAAAATGCAAATACATCAAAGAAAATAAAAAAAAAAGATGTAAACGAAGAAAACAATGATGCAAAAATATATTAAAAAAATATCAAAAGATGTAAACGAAGAAAACAAATGCAAAACATATCAAGAAAAAACAAATAGATGTAAACAAAGAAAAAAATTATACAAAATACATCAAGAAAATAAAAAAAAAAAGATGTAAACAATGATGCAAAATATATCTAGAAAAATAAAAAAAGATATAAACGAAGAGAATAACGATGCAAAATACAAAAAAAAAAAGAAAAAGAAAAAAAGATGTAAACGAAGAAAATACTGATGCAAAATATATAAAGAAAATATAAAAAGATGTAAACGAAGAGAATAACAATGCAAAATATATCAATAAAAAAAAAAAAAAACAGAGTAAACAATGGTGCAAAATATATCTAGAAAAATAAAAAATAAAAGATGTAAACGAAGAAATCAATGATGCAAAATACATAAAAAAAATAAAAAAAGATGTAAACGAAGAAATCAATGATGCAAAATACATAAAAATAAAAAAAAAGATGTAAACGAAGAAAATACTGAGGCAAAAAATCAAGAAAATATAAAAGAAAATATGCAAAAAAGAGAAAAATTTAAAAAATGATGTAAAAATAAATCTGAGCAAAATAAAAAAAAAAAAAAAGATGTAAACGAAGAAATCAATGATGCAAAAATACAAAAAAAAATAAAAAAAAGATGTAAACGAAGAAAATACTGAGGCAAAATATATCAGGAAAATATAAAAAAAATGTAAACGAAGAAAACAAGGATTGCAAAAATATCAAGAAAAATAAAAAAAAAAAAGTTGTAAACGAAGAAACAATGATGCAAAATATATCAAGAAAAATCAAGACAGATGTAAACGAAGAAAACAATTATACAAAATACATCAAGAAAAATCAAAAAAGATGTAAACAAACAATTGTTCTGATGAAAAGTTTATTGGTAATTCATCAAAGAGTAGTCTTTGTTTATTCATGTTCCTGTTATTGCGGAATTTTATGGAATCATTTACGATTCTTTGCAAAAGATGCTCCCTTTTACTTTTCCCTTTATTATTCTATTTCCTCACCTTAACAAGTGTCCAAATCTTCCGAGCTTTCAGTTTCATCACATATCCACTGACCTTGTTCTCCAAGGACAGAAAAGCAAGTTCCAGCAATAACGAAGTGAAACGGCAAAGTATTGAAGTAACTTTGCTTTAACACATCATGGTGCATTTCTTTGCAGGTCATTTTTTCCCGTATCTTTTATACGTTAAATTGAATACTTAAAATTAAGATAATTATCTTATACTAATTTAGTATTAAATTTCTTGCTCTCTATTAGATGATATAAAATGCTTATATTTGCTTTATGATTTTTCCACTATAATTTGTTAAAAAAAAAACTTAAATCCTTTTTAATAGTCTTTATGAGACATTAATAAAGTTATTAAGTTTTAATATAGGCATAAATTTAAGGCAATTTCTTTTTTAAATGTTTTTAACAAAATTAATTGATTTACAGAAAATTAATATCAGTACTAAAATTTTACAAATTGTCTATTCCCATCTAGAGTTTTGAAAATATCTATTTTGAATTATGTATTGAAATATATATATTTGAAATGTATTTGTTTGAAATGTGTCTGTTTTGAAATGTATATATTTTTAAAAATATCTTCATATTAATTTTTATATAAAAATATATGCAATAGATATACTATATCAATTAATAAAATATGTAAAATTTTTTTTTTATTTTCTCTTATTAAAGTAGCATGTTTGTGGTTATTACAAATGGTTATGTAAAATAAAATATTATAAGAAACTTTTGCATGCAAATTAAAATTAGTGAAAAATATATATT
Organism: Caerostris extrusa; assembly: GCA_021605095.1. Lineage (NCBI taxonomy): Eukaryota > Metazoa > Arthropoda > Arachnida > Araneae > Araneidae > Caerostris > Caerostris extrusa. The sequence continues at coordinate 86,367 of BPLR01002501.1, forward strand.
ACTAAAATATATTTAATATTTCTATTTGTTTTACATAGTTATGTTTTGAATAAAAATTAAAAAAAATTTGACAAAAAATTTTAAATGAATAGTAAAAAATTGATTTGAGGATAATACAAAATATTACTTAACTTTTGGAATTATTTTCTTTTGCTGTCTTCAATTTTCCAGCATAAGGCACATGCATAATATATAAGCAAAGTTATTTTCTAACCACGAGTTTATTTCTTCTGTTTGAAATGTTTGAAAAGTTTTATGCAATATCTAATTATAATTTATTATTATATGTTTCGTAAGTAACTGTTTAAATCTAAATCATGTACTAATAATTATTTGTGAACATGCAATTTAATAATCAATAACTCTTTTACGTAGATTCGCAAATATCTTCCAATAGAAGAATGACTGTGACAACCGAATTAACTAATGATCAAAAGGAGGCGATTGCAGAAGTAAGTTAATCAAATTTAACATTTAGTTTAAGAAAATATTTCAATATTTTTATAAGGACTTTTGCAATAACACCAAAAGCCAGAGAGTGAGCTCGTGGCGGAAGTAGAATTGTTAAATTGACAGATAGCTAATCTAGACTTAAGTTTTGAAGGGACGCAAAAAAATCAGCTTTTGATGCAATATTTTTCAAAAGTGTTTTTAGGGGGTTTTGAGTGACGAAAATTAAAATTAAGCAGTTTGAAATCTCTCAGAACAACAATATATTGTTAATTTAATGCTCAGGTTAGATCAGGTGTTTCTGTAATGTTCCAAGCTGACATGATTGTATGATTTATTTTGTTCAAATGTATATTTTATCAATATATTTAATAAACGATAAAAGTATACTAATTATTTAAGTTAATTGATAAAAATATAATATTACTGAGAATTTGTATTGGTATTAAGATAGCAGGTGCTATATCAATGTTATTAAAAAAAATTTCAGACATCATGTTTTATATTAATGTGGATGCAAAAATTAATTTTTCCAGCTAAACTGTTTCTCTGAAGTATATGTTTTTATTACTTATATATATATATATATATATATATATGAGATTACAGTTTGTATAATTATTTGTAGCTCCATAAAGAAAACAAATAACTTAGGGTATAAGCATTTTTTTTTTTGTTTACTTTTTATATTAATTTTGAAAAAATAATTTTTGTTAATAACAACAACTAATTTTATCTAAAAACAAATGCATAAAAGTATAAATCTTGACAGCAAAATTAAAAGTAATTAAAAATAATCTGAAAATGAAATGTACGATCAATAGTCTGTAACCAAAATCATATTCTGAATTCTACTTACTTCTTTTACGATCAAATGAAATCATTTTGAGGAAGGTATCTCAGGCTGATTATCACTGGATAGGAAAACATCAGAAGAATGTGAAAATTGCTTTTATTATATTTATCCCTCGAACGCTTTCCATAAAAATGGTTCATGATAGTTTTTCTTTTTTTTTTTTTTAAAGTGTCACTTCTCTCCAGATAATTGTCTAATGGATATCAAAGCAGATGAATTCATTCCTGTTCCATGTATTGAAAATTTTTGCATTCTAAGGGGTATCCCATATCATGGATAAATTTTAATCATTTCATTGGTTGTAGTTTTGGAATATAGTGAAAATCAGTTAATTGAATGCACTTTTGAATCAGTGCAAATATTATAGCCATTTGATTGATAAAAATCGTACAAATTCATAAAGTTACTTCTACAAAAGCTGTTCAAGTCGTTTGTGTTGGAAAAAACAATCTAAAATTTGGAGTTTCTTTTCTTAGAATTATTGTTTTAAGTATGATTAGAACTATCTCTAAAAGTGTCCTTTGACGATCTTTTATAGCGGGCAATTTTTTTCGTAACAAACAAATCAAGTGATTGCATTGGAAAAATTCTCACTTTTTAAATATATATCACTTTTCTATTCATTTGCAATAATCGCATTTATTTTTAATTTTTGCAAAGGAAAAAAATTGTAAAAAAATCGACCCTTATCTTCTAACAGAAATTTGGGTTCTTTTAGCAATAAGATCTCTTAAAAAATATTTTATCATTAATTTTTTTTTATGTTCAGGTTGTTTGATTACGTAAAAAATGAATTTCTGCTTTGCGAGAACTCTCTCAGGGCAGAATATATAAAAATCTAAACAAATCATATAAATTTTTGCAAATCATATAAATTTTAAATAAGTTCGATACCAATATGAAGCTGACAATATCTTAAACAGGGCAAATAGGAACTAGGATGCATTCTACAAATTTGTTAAGACATTTTTAAAAAATATAGCAATAATTATAACAAATTAGCAATTATTATAAAATTACTATTATAAAATAATTATTATAAAATTACTATTATAAAACGATTATTATAAAATTATAACAAAAATTTTGCATATATATATTAAAATAGGTGATATATATGTAAAAAATTCCAGAAAGAAATGGGGAGAAATAAACTTTTTCACATCTTGTTTAAAAATCATAGATGATATTTTCAAAAAGAATTGACCATTTTAAATCACTAATAATTTATTATAAATTAATAAAATAAAAATAGATACCATGCGGAAACCTCAAACTGCTGCCCTAAAGTATTCAAATCCATGAAAAAACAGTTTATAACAATTTTTAACTCTGAAGCTACTTTTATAACTTTATTAACATATTAAATTTTATAACATTCTAGCACATTTCACAATTATAATTAAGGTGAAGCTTGAAACAATACTCCATAACTTTATGAATAACATAGATACTATCGAATTGACGTAGATGTTATCGATACTAAGGCAACTGATTAATAGCCTCTAAAAATAATAACCCTCTGGAAAACAATCCTTCAGTTTCTTTGTGATAGTTAATGTTAATAGATACCCTCTCATATTGCAGAAATAGATTATGAACACTTTATAGACTATTGTGCCCAAAAAGTAAGACCAATTATTTTTTTCAAAAACTCTTTATTTATTCTTCCAAATTTATTTCATCGCCTTCAAAGTAATCCCCTTCGGACACAATGCACTTATGCCAACATTTTTTTCCAATCTTCAATGCAAGCTAGAAAGTCATCGGCAAGGATGCATTCAAAGCGCGCGCCGATTCAAGTTGAATCTCTTCAATGGGCTCAAAACGGTGTCCCCAGAGTGGTCTTTTAAGTTTAGGGAATATCCACCCTCGGTGGTTGTATAAATATATGGGTTTCATTTTTGGAAAAAGTCAAGAAGAATAGTTCATTCAGTGTTTTCGGTACCAATCGAGATTTTACGAGTTTACGACTTTTGTATGGATCCTTTTGAAATTCCAACATCATCAGCAAGGTCTCTAATTGTAAATCGATGGTTTGCAGGCACCAAATCTTTAATTTTTGGACGTGAGCTTTCGGTTGAATTGATGGTTAGTTCTCTTCGTCTTCAACGCGTTCTCTGCCTTCTTTGAACTGTTTATGCCACTTCTAAACAATTCTTTCCGGTATAGGAATGCTCCCCGAATGCCTTCTTCAACATTCTATACGTTTCTGCGCAAACAAAATTTAATGCATGTTCTTTGCTCAATTAATTCAGACATTTCACAAATCGCCGGAATCAGTTTTAGCGTTTCTCAAAGCCAAGGTAACTCAAACACTAATGAATTTTTGACTTGTCAGAAAGCCAGAAACAAACCTAAAAAAGAAAAAAAATTGAATTCCATAAGCCCCGGTCATTTTAAATTGAAAAATGGTCTTACCTTTTGGACACAGTAGTACAACGTAAACAATAAATGAAATGAAAAACTATATTTATATTACTATTTACAGCTGACAAAAAGTTTTCTAGCCTAAGTTTATATAGCTGATTTTTATTTATCTTTTCAATTATAGTTATCAAATAAACTTTTAAAAAATTGAATTTTTAGTAAAAAAATTAAAAAAATTCTGAAAAAAAAAATTCATTTTGTTTTTCATTATATTTTTACTAAATTATAAAAATATTTTTTTTTTACAGTTAAGGAAAAGGGTTAAAGATGTTATAAATCCAACGTTATATGAAGATACACATCTCTTCTACCGTTTTCTTAAAGGTAATTATACAGCTTTTACTACTGTAAAAAATATATATAAAACCCCAATTACGTTAAAATCATAAAAATTTTAAAAACTTCTCCAATTCAAGAAAAATATACTTCAAATTAAAGACACATATTGTGTTATCTTTGTTAAGTTATATAAATAAATAAAATAAAAGTATAACGTTTAAAAGTCATTTAAATATTTCTGTATTATTAATTTAGTGTAGCTTACAATTATTATAATAATATTGCTACTGCAAATTATTGTAAAAGTAGTCTAATGTATTCTAAAGCATAGTCATATTTATTTTTTTATTTAGGCTTATTTATGAGAAAATATTATATTTTAAAGTGTGAACAACTGCTTAAGATATCTATTATTAATTTTGCATAAACGACAATATTTTTCTCTCAAAATGTAGAGACATTCTAGTGAATCCGAGTGAACAGGTATATACTGTTTTTAATTTTAATAAGTTTAATTTAATTGCTGTAAAGAAAATAAATAAAGTTAAAATCGGTTTTAATAAAATTTATATTAGATTCTAGACCCATATATATATAAATTTCTTTTGCAGCTCGTGACTTTAATCTGAAAAATGCTGAAGAAATGCTCAGAAAGGTAATATTTATATTTTATAAATGAAAAGTAATATTTTTTTACATTTTTAATAAATAGTAACTTGTAACTTGCTTTCTTACAAACAATACCTATGTTTACAAAATTATTCCATACATTTAATAAGTCCAGCATGAATATTCTTTCATGTAATAATATAATTGATGGAATAATAATTAACCGCTTCATAAATTACAATCAATATTTTTAAGTACTTATTTTCGTATTAAATGCAATGACAATTCTGCATGACAATGGGGAAACTTGGCACTGTTCATTTAATGTTGGATTACTGCTGAAATCAAAATATTCTCAGGATTGACATACAGATCACAACATGGATAGTGTAAATGTACATTAGCTATTTGCAAGGTGGCACGAAACAGACAGAGGACAGATTGACTGTGGGAAGATTTCTCAATCCTTGTCTGTTAGCTGTACTTGCATAATTAGTGAGTGAGTTCTTTTGCATAATCGGATGCAGAAATTTGGATTGTGGACTATTTACGTTTTATCACGAGAATCATCTTCTTCAAATATTCACTCAATCCTTTGAAAACGAGGAATTGAAAAACATTCGCTTCACTCAAACGTAAATTTCACATAGAAGACAACTGTTATAGTTAAGATACCATATTAACGTCATAAATCTCCCTTCCATTGAAAACATTCAAATGTTTATACAATATGACAACCTGAAATAAAAAATGAAAATTCTTTTATCATATATGTTATAATGTTTTCAGAATCAACTGAAGAGACAATAGAGGAATGATAATAATAACTACTATTTCTTTCCTAGCACATACAATGGAGGAAGGAATTTCACGTGGATACGATTTTGGATGACTATACATCTGTAGAAGTAAGGCTATAGACTTTTCAATATGCTTAGTTACTGCATGTTCAACCAGTGGTTCTCAAGTCGGGCACATTTAAAATCCTACAAATAATTATAGGCGCACTATATACATTTTTTGAGAAATATATTATAATAGTTAAATCAAATATAACGGAAAATTTTTTTAAAAAATAATAATATTATTTTTTATTCTCGCGTTTATTAGAAACATGAGTCTGAAAAGTCCTAGTGATTCCTTTAATGTTTGGGCATATATCTGAAAGGTAAACTCTCATTTCCTCGTCAATAGATTGATGATTTTCTCTTTCTTTACACTTTATTGTGATTCTTCTTCTTCTTCACTGGTGCAACAACCTCATAGTGGGCCAAGGACATCTGCCTGTTGGCAGATTTCGTGATAGGATATGTTTCTTTTTACATGATAGGGTTATGAGCCCTACACATAACGCTCTACAATCATATTAGACCGGGGCTATGGTTAAAAGTAGATTCCGAACTCATTGTAATGAGGAGAAAAGTCCTAATTCACGTAAATATAACGTTGACAATTGTAGTACAATTTTCAAAACCCTTTTAGATATTGACACACATTTTTTTTTTATAGGAATCTAAAAGGTTTAGGAGGCAATTCTTCATGTTTAATCCTCAATCCATGGATATAGTAATAATTCTTTCTCTTTCAGTTAATGTTAAATTATCAACTCTATGAAGTACAACTTATAGATGGCGGACTCTCCTAGACTGAAATGGAATTTTTTTAACATTGAAAATCATATAGATGCTAACACTTCTAGTTCTGCTTGAAAATTATCACTCCTAGTTCCTCGGAAACATTTTTGACTCATTATCATTGTTTGGGGATTTTTTATGTGAATTAAACATTTGGTTTGATTTGGTTTGTAAAATGAATTGGTTTGATTTGGTTTTAAAAAATGAATTGGTTTGATTTTGATTTGATTTGGTCTGTCTCACTACGGTCATCTTATGCACACGAGAGTTAAACAGACCAGGACCTGCAGTTTAAAGTGGATTCCAAACCATTACAAACATCCATGGCACCGCCGGGAGCCTGAAACCTGTCTTACCGAGCGCCAGAGCGCTAGCCGCACGGCCATCAGGACCCTATGTGTATTAAAGATGAAAAGGCAGTAATCTGAAAGGTTAATATTATTTATAATGAAAACTGTCTGTGAACGGGAAAACTGACTAAAAAAAAAAAAAAAAGTAACTATTTTTATTTTTTATTTATTTCTCTGGAATACACCTTGAAATCTTTTCGGGTCCCCCAGAGAACCACTGTGTTAAATCTTTATTACATATGTTTTGTATTTTTTAAGGTGAAAGTGTAGTATGGTAAACTAATTGTGCATTTTTAAATGTATATATTGATATAATTCAGATGATTTTTTTTTCATGTTCATAACCAATGAGCATAATTATTGATTGCGAGAATTGTGTAAATTATTTTCTAAAGAAGTTTCAAGAAATTAAACCAAATTTTTATATTATTAATAAAGGCATAATTTTGTTTTACAACTTTTTTTTTTTACATTTTTATTTTTATCTTTTACACAGTTCGTAGATTTTTCTCCCTCCGGAATTTTTATGACTTTCAGGAAAGAACCTTTTAAAGTATTTCTTGTATTAATAAAATAAAAAGCTTTTAAGAAGGGAGTTTTGAAAAGATTTAAAAAAAAAAAATTAATTTAAATTAATTAAAAATTAAAATAAAGCTTCAAAATCTTTATGTTTTCAACACTTATATTCACTCATATGTCATGTAACTTAGGTTATATTCAGTCAGCATTATAACTCCATGCATAATTATCAATTACTTGATAATTATGCATAGAGCATGCATATTTACTTCATATGCAATTATCAGTTGCTTGATTTGATCTTTATCTATAATTACCAATTACTTAATTTGTTCTTCATATGCAACTATAAATTACTTGATTTTATCTTCATATGCAATTACCAGTTGCTTGATTTGATCTTCATCTATAATTACCAATTACTTGATTTGATCTTCATATGAAATTATCAATTACTTGATTTTATCTTCATATGCAATTATCAATTGCTTGATTTGATCTTCATATATAATTATCAATTACATAATTTGATCTTTCAACGTAGTCTCTTTCATTCCCGTAGTCTATTTCGGGTAGTCTCTATAAAAATTTTGTTTGAAATAATCGCCTTTTAATTTAGTAAACCTGTTATATATAGATATTTCAATATTATAATGAATTAATAATTAACATTATAAATTCTTTAACTAGTTTAGCATATTTTGTAAACATTATATATCAAACTGGCCAATTATACTACGTCTGGTAGCCATATTTTGGAAGTAAACTTTGAAGGTACAGTCAATTTATCTTTAATATTAAATAGCAAATGTGATTCAACACACTATTTTATGGTTAAAAGTAAGCTTACGACGTCAATGGTGAAAACCAATAGTACATTAATGTGCAGACTACTATAGTTTGGAACAAAGTTGATTGTGTTACTTAAACTACAAGAAGTGTCTTTCCGCAGAAAAATATAGTTCTTTATACAAATTTGTTTTGAAGTTCTTATTAATTATTATTCTTAAAGTTCTTTTATCTGTAAAAAAATATAGTTCTTTATACAAAACACTTTTTGTATACAAAAGTCACCATGTTCTTGGTGAAAGGACAGTTTCGCGTATTTCTAACCATTCATCAACAGTATCAGTTTGCATTGCATAATAATCGGCTCTACTTTGTTAGAGGATTGCTATTCCCAGATATAGATTCCTATTTAAGCTGAATTAGTTGCTAAAATCAATATGCCATAAAGCCATAAATAGGAATTCATTCTTGACGCATAAGTGATTCAGTATTTGGCTAGTGAGACTTTTGACTCATAAGTAAGGTATTGAACAAAATCAACTTAGCTTGTCTCTAATTAGTAACATGTGGGTTACTAGTACTGTTTTTAAATTGCGCGAATTGCCTTGAATGTAAAGGAAAACTATTTTTTAAAGAATCTCATCTAAATTAAGTAATTAGCAATTTCAAAAACGGAAATATAAAAACGAGAAGAACTTGTTTTTGTGAAGGAACAACTAAATATTGATATGATAGTTCAAGCTAGTATTCTAAGCAACATAGTGAATCAAATCACTGTTTTTCCAGCTTTAAGTTTTCTGCTTGATTGGACAAATACTTGTGAAAAGATTGTTATTTCTGATGACGTTATAAGTAATCAGCATTAGAATTTGATAAATGGTGAGCACTAAGTCTATTATTTGTAGATTTGTCATGGGGATAGAATTAACATACAGATATATTTATTCGTTATGTAACAAAAATCTAGAAGTGAAAGACAGATTATTGAGCCTTATTGTAATAAAAGATATGATTCGAGATATATAAAAATGCTCTTGATTCTGTACTTTTAAAACATTCAACACTAAAAAAAATATAGTCTGGATCGCAATTGACAGTGCTCCAGCTATGAAAAGTCCTACTAAAATATCAACGGATTGTACCGCAATTTTATCCTTGTTCATGGAATTATTAATAGGCAAAAATCTTATTAATAGTTTTTTTTTTTTTTAAATATGACCATATTAGTAGTTTTAAAAGTTGTCAATGGCATACTCTCAAGTGCCAAAATTCATCAACCATTTAAAGACATGAAAAAAGAAACAGAAAATGATAAGCATACGTAATTTAGTTAACGATAGCAGCGTCATTTTGCAACGTTAATTTTGTTTAATAAACGTTACAACTTAATAAATTGCGTTGCATCGTAATGATGCAACGTAATTTTGTTTATGTCTCTAGTATCTCTAACAAAATTCTTCGATTTGCTAGTATCCATCAACCAACCATTCTGCATTAAAAAGTGAAATAATTCCCAAAGCTTGATACCAACTTAAAAGATATGACATTTTACAACGTTAAATTTATCTCTGCATTGACATTGTAAACTAGTTATTTTGTAACAAGAAATGAAATAAATATATAGTGTGGAGCATTAATCAGTTTGCGTTAGCTGTATTTCATGCACACATTTTATTTACATAAGAGTTTCAAAACTCGCCTGCAACAATCGCTCTAAGGTCACCTTAACTTTATATATTTGATATTTGGATGGTATTTTGCATTTTAAAGCACAAAAGCACAAAACCTTTTATGTTATTTATTCCCTTCTGTAACTTTATTCTGTAAAGTTCAAAACATAAAAATATATAAATAATCAATTTTTTTTCTGACGATAACTAAAAAACACCATCTTTTTAGAATATTTATGCATGTACATTTTTTTGTAACTTTGCACATTTTTCAATCAATTATTCTGTTATATGGTAGAAGTCAGTGTGAATTCCAATTGAACAAACCAATATAAATATGACTGTGAAAGAGATTTTTTTTTTTTCAATTGTTGAAAGCTTAAAAACATATACTCGTATATTCAGTTATTTTATGTTCTTGTTTTTAAAATTAAAATCAAAAATGAATGAATTTTTATTAATCAGGCTAAATTCTTTTGTTGGGAAAACTTTTAATTTAATATGAATTATATTATTTTCCATCACTGGAAATATCATGAAAATTTAGTTAATTAAATTTAAAAAAATTTCAATATAAAATACTATTTGGTGGTACTATTAACTTTATTTTTAATGTGTGACAAAATATACAAATTAGGAAAAATAAACTCAAACCATACTGCATTTAAAACTAAGGATATATTGTTTATCAAAATATTTGTATATCTGCAAAAATTTTTATCACATCAGATTTTTTTAATTAAATTTCAAAAGAGAATATATTATATATATATCTATATATATATTTACCAAATGTACAAACTTTTTAAAAATAAATTTGTTTTCAGGCCTTAGTGAAACACTTTCCGGTAACTTAATAGGCTTTGATAAAGAGGAATGTCCAGTTAAATACTTTGCTTTTGGAAATATGGATGCTAAAGGTAAAATAAAATCATGTATTTAACTTATTATATATATTAATTATAAAAATTAATACCCAAATGAATATCAATCAAACATAAATTGATATCAAATATATAGTAATAAATTTCAACTTACTATCTAATTAATCAATCGAAATACTTTTAAATCTTTAAATCGAATCAAGATCTTACCATTTTTAATTAGAGATAGTGAATTGGGTATCAATATCTCAACTATAAACTTTTAATATATTTGATATCAAAGGAAAAGGAATTTTATTGTTATTTGTATCACATTATTTTATTTAGCTACATTTAAAAAAACTGAACATGTTTAGAACTTTTTATTGTTTAAATCTTTTTCATGCAAAATTTAATTTATTCACAAAAACCAGATATTCGATTATTTTTTCAAATGTATTTACAAATTTTACTTATTTGTTTTAATTAGGTCCAACTAAATTAAGAAATATCTTATTTGTTTCTGCTCCTAAAAAATGAAAACAGCATAAATATCACATCTAACTGCAATGACGTTTTTAATTATGATATTGCGTAAATAATATTCAAATTGTTTTTATTAAAACTATATCATATTTTTAATCATTAAAAAATCAACGATGCCATGTTATTCGAAATCATATTCAAATTGAAAAATTATTTAAAAAAAAATATTTCAGTTTTACCTTGAGCTATACATGTTGATTTCAGATACTTTTTTAATTATGTGAGATAAATATATGAACTGAATTTTTTTAAAGTGGTTTAAGTCCATTTTTAACAAAAAGCTAGCTAATGATAACAATGAATGCAGTCTGTTATGAACTTTTATCTATATACAGTTCAAAAAAAAAAAAAAAAAAAAAGTCTTCAAAGTTTTCATCATTTTGTCAAAATAAATTTAAGTTGTTAATGAAATTACAAATATAATTACTTTGAAAGTCCACTTTCCGCAAAAGCATAGTATTTAGATAAAAAATTATACTACATAATGTTTCTACTTCATTTTTATATGTGTGGCAACACTATTAATGTCATAAAAATATCGTTCGTTCACTGGAATCTTGTTGTTTGCTTCTGAATCATCTTCAGAGGAGGATTCTCTATACTGGAGTTGAAAATGTTGTCAGTAGTGTATTCAGTTTATTCACTTAATTTGAAGTAAATAAATACGATTACCACTAAAATTACTAATTGTTGATTTGATTAATGTGCGTGTAATATTATTATTAATGAGCATATAATATTATTTATTGATGTCCATTTTATATTATATAATATTCGATATGAATAATGTCCCCTTAGAATCGGACAGTGATTCCCATATATGTGAAAGTATATAAATATGTGACAGTATTACATATTTATGAAATAAATTATTTTGAGGCAGTTCCTTCAACATTGTATTTAATTTCAATATTTTATTAAAATAAAATCCATATTTTTTGACATATTTAATAAAAATTTTATAAAAAAATTGGTTTGTTTCAAATGAAATCCCATATTTAATATTTCATAAATGTTGATTTTCACATTTTGTTGACTTTGAAAGTGATGTAAGTCCACTGCAGTTCTTCAAAAGTATAAATTTCTTTTAACTAATATTTTAAAATCGATCATATTATAGACATAAATCAATTTAATATTTAAAAAACATAAAAAGAACGTATTAGCGTATACCAATATTTTTCAAAACATTGAAATACCAACCTTTAAACATACCCATCTAATATAAAATGGACTTACACCACTTTCAAGATTTTTTTACCTTTCAAATTTCATCTACGACAAAAATAAAATGTCTACATGACAATCTATCACATTTCATTATTTGACTTGTAAATAAGTTTTCGTTATAGTGAATTTGATTTTCAATAATGAAAAATATTTATGTAATTTTACTTTTAAAATAACTTAAGACATATTAATATATCAAAATGTAGTTAATAATTTTTTAAAATATATCTCGATAATCGAAATTTATACACAGATTACCATATAGCAGCTTTAAATTGTAAATGTAATCGTAATTGTAAAAAACATCTAAAACAATTCATTCGAATTTTATTAATAGGTACAATACTAATTTTATCCGCATTCAAATAAATTCACAGGTTCATTATTTTTAATTGAGAATTTTTTTTTTTAGGGAAAAAAATATTTTACTTTTTTTTTTCTTATTACAAAACGAATATTTTCTTATGTTTTAAATTTAATTCATTTAATTTCATATATTATTAGGTATTCGAAAGGCAGCTAAATTTTCAGACATTATTAAATTTATGATTCAGATGCAAGAACAAGAAATGGTTGTTTTGAAAGAACAAAGTGAAAAGGTATTAAAGTGTTTTTCATCTTTTAATAATCTTTTTAGTAAATAATTCTTTATAAATAAAGATTAATATTTGTTTGATATCAATAGTTATGAAATGTGTAATTTAAGTCGCCCTATACTTCAATGAAACTTAAGTACTTTACTTTAAATAAATACAAAATATTTGAAAAATAAAGCAATTTTTAGTTATTCTCATTATAAAGAAAAATAGATTTACGATAATTATTTCACACTTATGCTCAGCATTAAATAAAAAAATTGGAAACCTGAAAGAGAATGGTTTGAATTTACTTTTAAGGAGTAATAGATATGGTGTATAATGAACACAAACATTAAACAAGGCTTTATAAAGTATTTTAAAGGTGTTTCTTCTAAAATACTGGTGAATATATTTTCCAGCATGCAGAAAAATGTGTTCGAAATGAACGAAATCTTATCAGCTTAGAAAATGCCCTATGAAAGAGCCCTATGGTCAACTGATCGATCATCAACCTAAACCGACGAAACTCCCGTCGAAAAAAAAATAATAATAAAGATTTGGTGTTTGTTAACTGTCTATTTACAATTATAGACCTTCTGATGATGTTGGAATTTCAAAAGGATCGGTCAGTTCCCTTTTGGGCCTCAAAAGCGTCAAATCTCGATTGGTACCGCAAACACTGAATGCGCCAGCTCACACTGCATTGATTCTTGAACGGTGAGCCGACGATGCGCCAAAATCGCCGCGCGCTTTGAAGGACGTCTGTGCCGATGACTATTTAGCATGCATTGAGAATTGGAAAAAAATTTGGCATAAGTGCATTGTGTCCCGAGGGGATTACTTTGAAGGCGATGAAATAAATTCGGAAAAAGAAATAAAGAGCTTTTTGAAAAAAAATAAATGTTCTTACTTTTTGGACACAGTAGTGCATATGCTTTTAGATTTAAAGTAAGTTTTGATATAACACATGCTTTTTCGATTGAAGAAATCTGAAATAAAATTAGTCACGTTTAAACTCATATCATATAGAATAATTATGAATCAAATGCTCAAAAGGTTGTTTCTAAGAATTATGAAATATAATTAAGATTTTTAGAAAATATTTGTGCAGTTTATATCCATTTTTTCAAATGTTTATTGTTTAACATTTGATAAATAAGGATAACTTTAAAATTTCATTTAAATACATTAATATCATCTTTCTTCCTAAATGTATCTTAAATCTCTTAATGCATATAAAAGTCACGAAGATGCAATGTCACGTGACATTGCATCTTCGTGACTTATTCGCCAGAAATGAAACCCATATCATTCCACAACCACCAGATTAACACCGTGCGTCTTCGGGCTTTCCTTAACTAAAAAGACCACCCAGGGACACCGTTTTGATTCGATTGAAGAAATTCAACGGGAACCGCCGCGCGCTTTGAAGGCCATCTCTGCCGATGACTTTTACAGTCATTGAGGATTGGAAAAAAAGTTGGCAGAAGGGCATTGGGGTGCGGTGGGGATTACTTTGAAGGCGATGAAATAAATTTGGTAGAATAAATAAAGAGTTTTTGAAAAAAAAAATAATTAAAAAATAATAATTAAAAAAAATAAATAATAAAAAAAATAATTAAAATTTAAAATTTAAAATAATAAAATTAATTTAAATTTTAATTAATTAAAATTGGTATTACTTTTTGGGCACAGTAATAAGTTATTTAACGCATTGTTGCTTTCAAACACTTGTGTATTTGTTTAAACTAATCTATCCTGCTTTCCGTCATAAAATAATCTGTTTTTATGTACTCCATCATCCATATTTTGTAATATGAATTTTGTAGGATGTTAAAAAAACCAGTTGTGATATAATTTCGTAATTAATCACAATATCAATTCTACAATATTATCATATAATTTCACACACTATTGTGCCCATCACACTGAAACAACAATATATTTCAAAAAGAGAAATATAAGATTTGTTGAAAAGATCTTTTCCAAAACGCTTGCTAAATCCTGCAATTGAGTCAAGAAGAGCCACCATGTATGGTAAAAAATATACAAATTTCTAATAATAAAAACACCAATTAGAAAATTTTGAAAATCTTCCGTCTTTGTCTAAATAATTCCAGTATAAACAAATATTATTTTTATATGCTCCCTCATAATTTACTGTTTGTCCTTTGAATTAAAAATCCTCATAAAGTACGTAGAATTTTACATAAAAGTCGTGATCATACAAATTGTTTTCCCAGTTGACTGTACGTTTCCTTTAATATTGCAGCGTATATAATTAAAATATCTAATCGATAAAGCAATTGTTCTGTTGTTTAAAATATTTCATTTAAAAAAAAAAAAAATCCATGGTTTCAGACTTATCTTCATATGATGGCAGGTTCAGGAGTTTTTCAGATTTGTTTTCGTTCTATGCTGGAAAACACAGTACCGCTTTTGATGGTTAAGTTTGATGCCCTGCATATTGCATTGAAACAAAACTGTCATACATCCACTATAAGTTTTAAAAGTCGTTTATTGTCCGACTACCAAGCTGCAATTCAAGCAATTACTTCATTGGAGTGCACATTTTAGAATGAAAGACTTATGTGCCGGAAGCTCATCGAACTTCTAGAGCATAAGAACAAAAGGTTAGTTCTTCAGTGGATACCTAGTCACTGCGGTATCTACTGGAACAAGCAGTCTATTTCCTCGCTTGAAAGGGCATTAAATTGTTTCAACCAAATTATTCTGAATGCCGTACTATTCTGTAAAATATATAAAAACATTATGAAAATGGGGACCTTTTCAGAGTTACGGGAGAGAGTAAGATAAAGAGTAAGAATTGGAGTGAAACAGAACTAGATACAATACCAGACAAGCCTCGCCGAAATGCAATAGCTCTTTTCAGACTTATAGTAGAACAAGACTGTCTGGGTTTACACTTAAATCGTATAGATGTATATGATCATCCCTACTGTCGTCTTTGTGGCTTGAAAGAGCCTATGAATAGAAACCATCTGCAATGCTGCAAGACACTCCATGGAACTGACTCCGAGATTACAAGATATTGGCGTGCCAAAGAGCTCTTGTGGCGAGGACTTTGGCCTTTACTTTTTCTACTGTGTTTTGATGATTTTTTGTTGTACTTGTTTATATGTATGTACTCCCGCTATTGAAAAAAAAAAAGACTTCTATACTAAGCTATAATCTCAATAGCGTTTCGTCTTCCTTTTTTCTTTACTTATTGTAACCAAATATTTTACATGTACTTTTTGAAAGAACTTTTTCGCTAAAACATCTCCAATTACACAAACTATTTTTTGTATAGGTTGGAAAAATACTCCCTGGAAGTGTATATATTTGTGATTTTAAAGACATGACTTTTTCAGCAGCAACAGATAAAAAAGTAAGTACTCTTAAAGTATTCTATTTATTATATTTTTCACAATTAAAGTGTCAAAAGTATTTACTGAATAATTGAATTAGGTCAATTTAAAGATATATTTTTAGTTTATTTCAACAGACTTTTCAGATAAATCTTTTTTTTTAAAAAAAATTAAAACAATTTGTTTTTAGAATAAAATTTTATATTTAAAAGCTTGTTTTTGCTATGTCTCCTTTTCATTTTATTTGTTAAACAATTTTATTAAAAATATTTATTAATTTTTTTTACAATTTTATGATCTATTTTATTTTGTTGTAACAGAAAATAGAAAATGAATTAAATAAAAAAAAGAATTTTAGTTAACATATTGTCACCGTTTTAGATTTTTAACAAATAATTTCTATTTCAAAAGGGCTTCTGGTTTCAGAAAATTTACAAAATTAGGTTTATCTACAAACAACTTTTTTTGTATCAATCGTTATATCATAATTTTATTTAATAATTTTGTGTTAACCATATTTATGCCTTTTATTAATAGGATTTTTGATATATAATCCTATTTCATTTTTACAGCTCTTGAACACTCAATTTACTTGTCAAAAATGTATCAAGACCATTATCCTGAAAGATTAAAAGCAGTTTACATAATTAATGGTAAATTTTTAATTTGTTTTTTTTCTGCCACTAGAATATCGATCAGTCAAAAGAGTGTAAAATGTATTGTAGATATTAGCCGTTTAAAAATAATGTATTGTAGATATTCTTCTCTATCTCTCTTATAAATAATTATAGAAGAGAGAGAGAGATTAAAAGATTAATCAATATTTAAAATTTTTAATTTAAAATTGAAAAAGAAACTACTGAAACATAAATGATAGATTTATTTTTATGTATTACTTGTTTAAATTAATTAATTTGTTTTTAATATATTATTTTAACATTACTTGTTTTGTGAATAAAAAGATCCATCATTATTTTTCAATAAAGTAATTCAGTCGTATTAGGAATTAATGTGTAGAGTGCTTAAAAGTAATTGTTAAAAAATCTATGCAAATTACTACGATTTCCGTAACATATTTGAGTTGGAAATTTTTTTAAAATAATTTTTCCAATAATTTCTGTAAATATTATCTCATTTAATGTAGTATGTTACTGTGATTATAACTATGATTAACCACCAATTAGTTACGATTATTACCGGTAATTATTCATAATCACTGGATTAATTAGTTAATTTTCTGCCACTTTATCCATCAATCAAAAGAACTTAAAATGTGTGCCGCTGAAAAAAATAATTAATTTCAATATATTCTTCTGATATATATATATATATGTGTGTGTATATGTGTGTATATGTGTGTGTGTGTGTGTGTGTGTGTGTGATATTGTTGTTGTTCTAATACATCTGGCAATACAGAGACGGTTTGTAGTGTGTAGTTACAATTAATGAGGCTTGGGTATATTTATCAGATTGCAATAGAAAAAAATCTTGATTAACTACCGAAACAGGCAGAAAAGACGTACAATGTTAGTTCTGGGAAAACAAGGAAGTTTTGTTAAAGGTTTTATGCTTATTATTAGATTTTTTTTATAACGGAAAGCAAAATAAATATTAAAAATGTCACATTTACCTCGGATTAACATCATAAATATGTTTTAACACATATTTTCAAAGAATACATTCCATGAGTTTATCCAAACAATCTTCATTGTCTTAAGTTACCAGCCATACCTCTAAATGTACTGATCATATATTTGGAAAAAAAAAAATGACAAATAAATTCATAGTTGAGGCTATTTCACTTAAATGCATCCCCCTAAATTACCCAACGTGTTTTCTATAGATTACTTTTATTTAGGGTTTTAAAGCAGGCTCCATATATGGGCATCCCAAAATATTGTATGTACTCTGGAAGATTGTGGAAAAGGGTGAATTTTTTTCAAATTTATGAAATTTTAAGCAAACACTTCTATCTTGGAAATCAAGATATAATATTATAGCTTAGCAAAGGGATTATTATACTGAGCTTGCTAGAAAATAAAATGATATATATATATATATATATATATATATTTTATAAATATTCAGATTAAATTTTTTTACAGTATTTCAAAAAAAATCACTTACCAAAATTATGCATATTTTTATTTCAGTTTCTTCATATTTCCACTTACTCTTCAATATTCTAAAAGTCTTTCTTGCGGCTTCCATCCTGAGCAAAATGCACTTCTGTTCAAAAGGTAGGTTGCTGCCATAGATTTTTATGAAATTAAATTTGATTCCTTTTTTTCAACATCTAGTGCATCTCTTAAATTATTATGGTTTTTCAATTAATAATTGTATTTAAATCTCAGTTTTGTCTTTTTTTTTTTTTTTAGCTGAAGTCCAAGAGAAATTGTTGAAAGTAATAGAAGCCGATCAACTGCCAGGGTTCCTTGGAGGAAATAGAACAGATCCAGATGGGGATCCATTGTGTAAATCATTTGTTAGTAAATTTAAATTATTTCGAATGCCAACATTTGCATTTAACAATAATGTGTTTGTGATAAATAATTATACCATTTTATGAATATTTTTAAAAATATTTGTAACAAGATATATAATACACTAGCAAAACTTGGCATATGTTGTCCTGTCAAAAAAATGTATTGTAGAAAATTACATATGGAAAATATATTCTCCATGTTCCAATGTATGTGCATACAAATTTTCATGGATATCGTTTGAACGGTATATCGTTATGATCCGATATCAAATTGCCTGCCATTTAAAAACATAAAAACGAATTGAAACTTATTTAATGATTAAATAGGATGGTTGTTTTAAAAACAGAACTAACATGTTTTTACTTATTCTTTCATATTGTTTTTGAGCATTTTCAAATTATAAACCATATTGGTGCATGATAGCTACAAGAAATTTTAAGAAGATTTATGAGTGAAATTCTTTTAATAATGCACGTATTTTAATTTACATGTAAAACCGACATGAGTATTAACGTAAATAACTTTATTTTTAGGTAAATCATGCTGGAAAAGTTCCATCAAAATATTTCGTCAACAAAACCAGTATTAACTTCTCTAAACTCAACGGAGTGCAAAAACTCATAGTTAACCGTTCTTCCTATTCTGAAATAGAAGTCAATGTTGATGAACCTGGTTCATTGATTGAATGGGAGTTTGAGATCAAAAGCAAGGATATTGGATTTGGGCTATACTATAGAGAAATGAAAGGGGAAAATTCGGCACTTGTTGAAATAGTTCCCTTGCAAAGAGTGGACACTGAAGAATTTTCAGAAACAGGAATTCATAAAGCCGATAAAAAAGGCAAATGTGAGTATATTCTTAAAAAAAAATTTATTTTTCTTAAATTGCAACTAGAACCTTCCAATTTCTTTAAATAATAGTCTTTTGGACGTTATTAAATTTTAAGCTTTAACTTTTCTAGCAAATTTCTGCTTTTCATAGTTAAATTTTAAAAAACAATCATCTACATAATGCATTCCAATGGAAAGTGAAATTAAAGTACAACACTATACAAAGTGTATTTACTTTGAATTAAATTTTTAAAACAATTGTTAATTTTTCTCAGTGATCAAAATTTCGTGTAATAAAGGATAAAAATAATAAAATATTTTAATTTTTATTATGTGAAATTTTGCGAACAGAAATGTTAAAATATGAATCGCACATCATAAATACTTACTCATACGTCTGTTAAATTTAAACACTTAAGGCAGCCGACCAAACCGACTCATAAATGGAAAAAAAAAACCCGCATAGATACCTGGGTTTCTTTTTGTTCGATTTAAAAAGTAATGTACTAAACAGTTATACAGTATAAAAACAACTGTACAAAATAAAAATCTGTCAAATATTGAATTTAATAAATTAGTTGTTTTTAGTTCAAGCCTGATGGACAAATGATTAGCGCTCTGGCACTTGGTGCCACAGGTTTCGAGTTCGAGTTTCAGCGGTGTCATGGATACTAGTAATTGTTCGGAATCCGCATTAAACCGTAGGTCCAAGTTTAATATGACTTTAAGGCATTGGGCTAACAACCATACCCCATAAAAAAAGATGTTTCTTATCTGAAATTGCCTGTAGGCAGACTGCCTTGATCCACTTTGGGGCTGCTGCACCAATGAAGAAGTTTTCTCAATTAAATATTTGAAAAGCACAGAAAAGAAATTCTTATGGGCATTGCTTGTGTTTCTTATTACTAAAATTTTCACTTTTTTTTTCCTATCCTTTAAAATAGCCATTTTAAATTCATAGAAATCACTATCTATTACAAAGAGTTTGCAAAATGTTTGTATTGTCCTAGTAAAAATTGTTGAAATTTGAAGGGACATATATATAAATTTGGGACTATAGAATATTGGCTACAAATATTCTAATTATTGATTAGTAGATTTAGTATCAAATTCCCCATTTTTTACATGAATCATCTGTATATAGCATGCTGAAGGGCCACTGTATTGCTTTCATTCTGATTGTAAAGTTGAAGATGATGCCAATATTGATTCTTTGAAATTGTTTTCTGATATAGTATGCTTAAGGGCAACTGTATTACTTTTATTCTGTTTGTAAAGTTGAAGATGTTGCCAATATTGATTCTTGAAATTGTTTCTTGATATAGTTTGCTTAAGGGCAACTGTATTACTTTTATTCTGCTTGTAAAGTTGAAGATGATGCCAATATTGATTCTTTGAAATTGTTTTCTGATATAGTATGCTTAAGGGCAACTGTATTACTTTTATTCTGCTTGTACAGTTGAAGATGTTGCAATATTGATTCTTTGAAATTGTTTTCTGATATAGTATGCTTAAGAGCAACTGTATTACTTTTTATTCTGCTTGTACAGTTGAAGATGATTCCAATATTGATTCTTTGAAATTGTTTTTTGGTATATTATGCTTAAGGACCACTGTATTGCTTTTATTCTGTTTGTAAAGTTGAAGAGGTTGCCAATATTGATTCTTTGAAATTGTTTTCTGATATAGTATGCTTAAGGGCAACTGTATTACTTTAATTCTGCTTGTAAAGTTGAAGATGTTGCCAATATTGATTCTTGAAATTGTTTTCTGATATAGTATGCTTAAGGGCAACTGTATTACTTTTATTCTGATTGTAAAGTTGAAGATGTTGCCAATAATGATTCTTTGAAATTGTTTCAATCATAAACATATGTAGTAAATCTTGTTCTTGTAAGGTGATGTCGAAAGACGATAATATTTGGCAAACAGATGAATATGCATGGAAATCTAATATATCCCTTAGTTTTAAGAAGTGGAAAGAATGTCACCAAACTGAGAAGAATGTTGTGGGAGGAAAGTCTTACATCAAAAGATTGCTAAATTTGTTGGACGTCTTGCAATCAGACATAGTGGGCGTCCAAAACAAACAACCGTAAAACAAATAATCGTTTTATAACAACCGTAAAAGTGAAGTCCCAATACTTTAAAAGTCAAATACACCTGTAAGAGTAATATACAGATATATAGGGTGCTCTGTCAATGTCATAAAGACTGTGAAAAGTGAGAATTCTATATTAGATTTACATTAAAATATTTTGTTCTTTTTCAGATGTTATACGTTATGATAATTCCTACAGTTGGATGAGGTCAAAGGAGCTATTTTATCGAGTAATTGTAAAGAACCCTAAAACTCTTGATGAAGAAATTTCCTTAGAATAATCTTTTTTAGTAACTAAGCAATTTTAAAGCTCCAAAATATATTTTTCAACATATAAGCAAATGTAAATAATTTTAAAACTGGTATGAAGTTTTTATTGATATGTAAAGAAAATAAATGTAATTATTATTAAAAGTTCAGATTATATCTTTATTGAATTTGTGTTTCATGGCTTGTTATTACTTCTCTTTACATTATTTTTACAATTTTGCAATATTACGTTTGGATTTCTTTTATTATACTTTTGTTAAGAAAAACAAACGTTTCCTTCTTTATAAGTATTTAATTCCTTCTTTATACGCATAGTTTATAATGATTTGATTTAAAAAAAATACACCAGTCCTATTTTAATCACATAATTAAACCTGTGAAAACTGTGAAGTATATATAAAGTGAATTAAGAAGAAAAATATAAATAAGTTAACTTTATAAAGTGTATATATAAGTTATTATAAGTTAGTATACATAAATCATTAAGTTTTCTATTATGAAATCTTAAGTTTTCTGTTATGAAATTCTCATATGTTTTCACATGATTTTGTAAAACCTAAGAGAAAAACCTCTATTGTAAAACCTGTTTTGTGCAACTATATTATAAAAATTATTCAAAACTATAGATGTCAAAATGCTAATGTTATCTGCCTAATACTTATTCTTCTTTAATGTGGCGTTAATGCCTACAACTTAACAACTTACATGGTTCATTGAACATAATATTGTGATCATAACTGAATTTGACCTAGTCCTTGAAAGTTTATTGATTTCATGACGGTGCTTGGAGAAGTTATTCTGTTAGAAAATATTCATCAGGATCAATCCATTCAATTTTTTTTTAGGTTGCTGGGGAACTGTCCTTGACATCTGTGTGAAATGTGACGACAAAATATTCATTAGTGTTTGAGTTTCGCTTGGCTTTGTGAGAGACTAAAAGTGATTTCGGAGATTTTTTAAATGTCTGAATAATTGGAACAAAGAACTACCATTAAATTTTGTTTGCGGAAACGTATAGAATGTTGCAGAAGGCATTAGGTGAGCATTCCTATATCAGAAAGAAATGTTTAGAAGTGATATAAGCCGTTCAAAGAAGGTAGAGAACGCGTTGAAGACGAAAGGCCTTCTGGTCGACCATCAACTTCAACTGACGAAGCTCACGTCCAAAAAAAAAAATTAAAGATTTGGTGCTTGCAAAACGTCGATTTACAATTAGAGACCTTGCTGTTGATGTTGGAATTTCAAAAGGATCGGTCAATTCTATTGTGGGCCTCAGACGCGTCAAATCTCGATTGGTACCGTAAACACTGAATGCGCCAGCTCACACTGCATTGATTCTTCTTGACTTTTTCGCCAAAAATTAAACCCATTTCATTCCACAACCCACGTATTCACACCGTGCTACTTCTGGTTATTCCATAAACTCAAAAAACCACTCCGGGGTCGCCGTTTTGAATCTATTGAAGAGATTCAATTGACTCTAAAACGGTGAGCCGACGATGCGCCAAAATCGCCGTTGAAGGCCGTCTGTGCCGATGACTTTTTAGCATGCATTGAGGATTGGAAAAAATTTGGCATAAGTGCATTGTGTCCCGAGGGGATTACTTTGAAGGAGATGAAATAAATTCGGAAAAAGAAATAAAGAGATTTTGAAAAAAAAAAATAATTGTTCTTACTTTTTGACACAGTAGTGTATATGCTTTAGATTTAAAGTAAGTTTTGATATAGCACATGCTTTTCCGATTGAAGAAATCTGAAATAAAATTAGTCACGTTTAAACTCATATCATATAGAATAATTATGAATCAAATGCGCAAAAGGTTGTTTCTAAGAATTATGAAATATAATTAAGATTTTTTAGAAAATATTTGTGCAGTTTATATCCATTTTTCAAATGTTTATTATTTAACATTTGATAAATAAGGATAACTTTAAAATTTCATTTAAATACATTAATATCATCTTTCTTCCTAAATGTATCTTAAATCTCTTAATGCATCATATAATATCAATTGACAGTTATAACATTATGATGAATGATAAAATAAATTACAGTAATTTACTTGTATAAAATAAATATCTTAAATCTGGATAGAAAAACTGTTGCTAAAAATTTCGAATAACATTGATAATATCTTGAGGAAAAAATATTGTTGTAGCTAAATTCTTGTAAAATATTTTTTTCTAAATAAATTGAAACGAAAAGATATATTCAGAATAAAAATTTAATTTATTTTGTCTGACCTGTCTACATAATTAAAGAACATTATAAATCATTTAAAATTTTTAAAAATGATATTAAGAAACAAAATTTTAATTGGCAATTTACAGTGAGTTTACGAATTTTTATTCATTAAAATAAATGAAATGTTTTGAATGAAAACGGAGAAATTATTTAATGATATTAACATTGAGACACCTTTCTTTGTTATATTATCAAACAAAAAACATAATTTTTATTGAGTAATAAAACAGATTTAATTATCCTCAGCAATCCAAAAACATAGAAAAAAACCTTGAAACACTTAAGCATCCCACCATATGAAAAACGCGTTTGGGTTATGTATTTTTAAAAACAATCAACCAAACATTAAAAATGCTGAATTGCTTTTATATAATTGTCAGCAACAAATAAGGAATTAATTAAATGTACATAAAATACTGTATACAAAATAGTACTAGAGATGAAGCAATGTAACAACTAATTCTGTAATCAGACTAAAACAAGTAATATAATAAAAAAAATGTTTTAAGTAAATTTCTACTTTTTTTCACTATATTACAGAAAGTCCTTTATAAATAATTTTCATTCATTTTTTTAAGTTTATCTGGAGCCATCTATTGGTAGATATATGCAACTTAAATCTAAAAAAAAATTTTAATTAATTAATTAAATTTAATTAATGAATTAATATTTGAAAAACTGTATTAGCATCAGTGTCATCCATTACAAGTTCAAATAAAATGTATTTGAACTTGTAATGGATGAATAAAAAGTATTTTATTAGCGATTGAAAATTTGAACAAGATATATATAGCGAGTGTGGGAGCTAATAGAAGGAAATGAATAATACTCACTTATATTTTAAGGCAGTTTTAATTTTATGTAACACTAATGTGCCCAACTAGTGTGCAAAAAAAAAAAAAAAAAAAAAATGACAGTAGAGCGGCAAACCAAACCATACCAAACTAGTCCAACATCGGTTCTGTGAGTTGCTAATATCACCTTTACACCTGCCAGTAAAAATTTTTTAAAAATTCTTCTTAAGCAAATAAAATAATGGTAGATAATCAATCCATTCGTGACTTCATGACACCAATTTTTGTCCAAACGACAATGAGGAAAAAAACAAAATTTCGAGCAGTTTTCGACACCCAGTAGTTATTTATACTCATTTTCAAATTCATAACCAAACAACTCTAATTATAATTTTCAATTAATATTTTCACATATAATTCAAAAACTGAAGTTGTATATAATTTTTTCTTTTGATGATAATGATAAATAATGATTTTAATGATAAACTAGGGGCCTGAATGGCCGAGTGGCTAGGTACTACAGGTTTCGGGTTCGACTCCCGGCGGTGCCATGGATGTTTGTAGTGGTTCGAATGCACTTTAAACCTTAGGTCCTGGTCTAACATGATCGTAGAGTGTTACGGAAGTATTGTTATTCCACGTTCGTAGCTTATCTTCAAGCTACACACACCTCCTGGGTAGTGCTAAGTGAGTAATGGCGTTGCAGCGCTTGCCTTAAGGCATCGAAGACATTTGTCTAAGTATTTTCCAGCTGCATTCGAACAAAAAAAATATAAGCAAATTCATAAACTTAAGTGAGAGTCTTACATATACAGCTCTATCTTCCATGCTAGACTTCTTGGTACTAAAAAAAACTTAAAATTTTCGAAAACTCTAAATACTTCAGTAGTAATTTAGAAAGACAGCTAAGCATGTTTATTTGACATCAATTTTCTAAAAGTTCTCATTTAACAAAATTCAGCAAAACTTTTAAAATATGATTGCATCAAACTTTTTTAATAAAAAAATGCATATAATCATAACAATGGAAACGTATGTATCCTAACTAAGCAAGCATTACTGATGACCTCGAAACTTTTCTTCGACATATTAATTTGTGTTCCAATAAAATTTAAGTGATTTCTCTGTTAAAAGACAGGACTGAAAGCAAGACTGGTACCTTATAAAAGCAAGTCTAATTTTTTAATATAAAATTCTTTCTAGATAAGAAATTATATTTACAAATGCACAAGATATCTTCTGAACACACATCAAACTAATTAACATCTTGGAAAATTGTTTCTACTCTTATTGAAGATTGTTTCTTTTTATACAAGTACTCGTATTCTAATTGAATTGGGATCCTTAAAATCTTCTTTAGCCAGTTTTATAATGTGGTACAGAAGTGTAAAGAGACAGGAAATCCTCAATTTAATAAATCTTATGGAAGAAGAGTAATTAATCGGCCTAATAAATTCATTTTCCTTTCCTATTCCTTTACTTTAACAATCTACTTAGTTCTACTTTATACTCTTTCATAATACCTGTAAACCACATTGTTATATCACATTTATTAGTAATTTTTTGTATTGTCTTGATGTTTCATTCATTCTTATGTCAGTTATAGAGTAACGTATCATATTATTAATATGTTCTAAGTCCCTATGCTCATATATCCGTAAGAGATTATATATCCCTAAAAACAGGGATTTATTGGGACATAAATTAAAGTAAAGTAGAATCATATATGTGCTTTTATATCATACCTAGTTAAGCAAACAAAAGTTACTTTAAAGGATAGTATATTTATTTTTTAATTCCAAACACTTAAATTTCAAATGATGGTAAGAACATTTTAGTATTAGATATACCTTCTCAGTACATTTAAGTCTCCTATTAACAGGAGTAGATGTGATTTCTCATGTTTTCCTGCTTTATATTAAAATAAGCTAGAAATCAAAATTATTTTTCAGAAAGGCAATCTTATTCTTTATAAAGGATGGTAGACAAATCAACTCGTGTTGCTATTTGTAAAACATCGTATCTTGTAGAATTCTTTACATTTTTATCAATTTGAAATTTACAACCTATATTAAGACAATAAAATTACCTTAATAAAACAGAAACTTAAATGTTTATCGAAATAAATAGTAAAATATACTAAACGACAAAGAAAATGCAATAACATAAAAGAGGTGTTAGATTGTGTCGAAAGAGACGGAGAACGCATATGTAAATAAGTGAAGTTATTTTTCCAGATAATTTTATACAGTGATAAAATATATATGTCGATTGAAGCTGAGGACAAAGCAAACAATATATGGCCAGTCATATTCTTGTCCTAGTAACTGGCGTAGATATTCAAGAGAGATCAAAAGATTTTGTGAGAGAGTTTATGACTCCTGTGACAAATCAAAAGACTTTGCAAGCCAAGGAAGCAATTGAACATGCTGCAAAACCTGCTTTCTGGGGAATGCCACTTCAGCATAGAGTTATCTTGCTAGGAAATTATATTTTTGAGCTACTGATTGTAAGGCAGAACAACCGGCTATATCATCTCATCAACATATCATCGTGTACTGGAAGTCACCCTGGTACTCTTCACAGATACATACCTGCACCTGTCAAGAGTAACAGGGGTGACTTCCTATCGTGTCTAATAGCACCTTAAACCATTATGTCGTTGATGAGAAACATAATTTTCAACAATAGTGAACGGATTGGTATTGGCTATGAAAAGAATTTTTGCCAATAGTCGTGAAACAGTTCTTCCAGATAATGAAGCATACAAAGTTCCTGGCCCATTCCACAAAATATTGATAACAGTTGATTGTAGACACCGTTTGTCTTCAGATATGTCGATCCATGCCCGTTGTTGTACATCTAAGGGGATCTGGCCTTTCCAGATGATCCACATTTCGTTCATTGATCCATATGGTTAAAAATGAACACATCTACGTAAGACCAACCTTCCGTTCATAAGCCTACAATTCAAACCCTCGTAAAATTGTCCGTTTGCTGGAACTGCTTTTAATGTTGCCGTCCAGGTATCTATTAGTCCACAACGTAGTACTTCTCAAAATTCTGGATTCCGTATGTTAGAGTGTATCGATTATTGGTTCATACGCTGTTTACTTTCAATCTATTCTACGATATAATCACGTAAACCAACTTGCATTTAATGTCACCTGCATGATATGCTCAGATGGGCATTCCCCGAAAATTTTATATTTATAAGGCTAAATCTTCATAGTGTTGCATTTTCTATGCTCGGCAGTGAATTATCATCAGGAACACTTTTTCTGCTTGGCCCTCTTGTCTATTTTTTTGTTGTTGCTGTAGAACTAAGATCCACATGTGCATTTATATTACGTACTTAAACATGGTAAAAAGTTATTTCTCCATAACGAGAAAAGATTTAATATACTTCACTAAACATATGAAGCGCAAGTTATAATATTTAAATAAATAAAAAAATTATGAAATGATAAAATTCGATGATTTAATAAACAAATATTCAAAAACTAAATATGTATTGATTATACCTATAGAAATAAAATAAAACAACACCAACTAAAATAAAACAAATAATAAAACTCATCCATAACCAATTGGAAGTATAAATTTGCTGTTAATAAAAAAAAAAAGAAATATATTTCAAACAATGATTAAAGCATATGTTTTTACACTTTAATTTAATAAAATTCAATTTTAGTTCCTATATATTGTATTGTTATTAATGCAAACTATTTTGAATTTCAATATGAAATTATCTAAAAACATAACTTTACTGATACTACTTTTTTCCCTATCTTAAAGTTCAAAATTTTTTAAGGAAAACTTTTTAAATAGTTGTGTTGAGTTTTCAAAAGACTATATTTTTGTGAGGAACAAATGTGCAGTAAAAATTATATTAGCAAAGCAAACATTTTCAAAAATATCATTAATATAACATTTTATTAAATTATCCCCGTATCAAAATAAAATTTTGAAATATTTAAGTAAAATAATTATATTATCTATTTTTATTTCTTCCTTTTAGACACCAAAATAGTCCTATCATCACCCTAAAATGATATGATTAAAATGCAAATACATCGTAATAAAATATCTGATTTTTTTAATTCCATTGAATGAAAATATGACAGAAAAATTTATCTTTTTATCAAGACTTCATTCATCCCCATTAATGCACAATGACATTTAATTAAATAATATGCGCCTAAATGTCTGAAATATTATAATTTCTGATGATCTTTACAAACAAGTAAAATTATGTTTCAATGATCAGATACAAAAATAAGATTACAGAATCAGACGTATGGAGAAGGTAAATAAGAAAAATCAATTATAAAAAAACTTTATGTCAAGAAGAATTTATTGCATTTTGCAAAAATTTCCTGAAAACTGTTAATAACTATATTTAAGATTCCGATCATGATTATTTGAAATATGGCAATACAGTGAAGAATATCTTATTTTCTCCTTTCAGTGTGTACAAGAAATTTATGAAATATTGTACATACCAAAATCATGAAGCAGAATCACCTCATTTCGCAACAATGCGCTCAAGGAATGTATTGCCTTCAACATTGAAATACGACATTGAACTTTAAGCACCATTCCATTAAGATGGTTTTCGACAGACATGTTCTTCATTCTTCATCCGATGAACGCCTAGCGGTTTTTGTCCTTCGGCAGCGAAAAACAGAATAACACCACGTTGGCCCTGTTTGGAAGCATTTGTTAATGTTTGAAATTGAAGCCATTGTTAATGTTTCCGAATCTTCCACCACTCACTTTAGAAATAAACGAATGCCACAATAATCCCATGCATCGGTGATTATATACCCTCACCTGCGACGCTGTTATTTGCATAGAACCACGTCCACAAATGGAAACTTTTTGATAGTGTGTGTGTATGTGTTATGTGTGTGTGTATGTGTTATGTGTGTGTGTGTATGTATGTGTTGTGTGTGTGTGTGTATGTGTTGTGTGTGTGTGTATGTGTGTTGTGTGTGTGTATGTGTGTGTTGTGTATGTGTATGTGTGTGTTGTATGTGTGTGTGTATGTATGTGTTGTATGTGTGTGTGTATATATGTGTTGTGTATGTATGCGTGTGTAGTATAATTTGAAATAAATTAATTTATAAAAATTTACGTTAAAAATACAAACTCATAAACAATTTATTTCAATGGATTTGCCTTTGCTTAATATTCGTAACATTCCAATGTTTTTGCTAACTTAATATATTTTTAAACGCATAAGTTCGTTTAAAATACATTTTCATATTTGTAACTGATTCAATTATCCACAAAACAGATTTAAAACAGATTTAAGAAACTTTAAATTAAAGCTTAATTTGTTGTTATAATTTAAAAATATAATTTAAAAATAATTATATATATATAATTACTTATATAATTTGAAATATTATAATTATATATATATATATAAAATACAAGATATTTTATAATAATATATAAATTTAAATGACTTACAATTTATGTTTGTAATACAGTGCTAGACATTTTTTTATCAAGATATGCCAAACTTCAACTTGAAGACATAGGCAGTTGTTGAAAAATATTACACACTAATGAAAAATTTAATTTTAAATTCTGATTTATAAAACCTACTGGACATACAGAGGATAAAAAAAGTATTGGCAATTGCCTATAAATGATCATATTTGCTAACAAAGTATGTTTGCAAATTTTATTTTAACATAGCGATTACAGAAGGAGAAAAGACAAACAAATATAACGAAATTTTCATTTAAATATTTTTTTTAGTCAAAATCTAGGAGAAAATCCAAAATTAACATGATAAAAAAAAATATTGGCAAAATTATGAAATTGACAAAATTATGAGCGAAAACAAAATCAGTATATGTTTAGTACTTTGTATGCATACCTTCTGCATCTATAACAGCTTGTAATCTATTTCTCATAGAGGAAACTAAGGTCTTTGTTGTACTGTTGGGAATTTTGTGCCACTCTTGCAAGAGTAAACGTTTGAGGTCGTCTTTACTTGAAATTTTATGTTTCTTGATTTCTAGATCCAGCAGGTGCCATAAATTTTCAATTGGATTGATTTCAGGCGATTGAGGTGGGGTTTTTAATTGGCGAGGAGCATTGTAGAGTAGCCATTCACGGGTGAGATTCGCTGTATGCTTGGGGTCATTGTCTTGTTGAAAAACGAATGATGTTCCCAAGTCAAGATTTTGGGCACTGATTTTTAAGTTATGGCGCAAAATGTCAATGTATGTACGTGTTGTCATAATACCATCAATAAAATGCAGGTTGTCAATTCCATTAGCTGCCATACAGCCCCAAACTAAGACGCTACCTCCACCATGTTTTACAGTAGCAGTTAAATGTTGCTTTTCCAATTCAGTATTTGGCCTCCTCCACACATATCGTCGTCCATCACTGCCGAAAATGTTAAACTTTGATTCGTCGGGAAAAATAACTGTGTTCCAAAACTCGTCAGATAAATCAACGTGGGATTTTGCAAAAATCTAACTTCTTTCTCCTATTTATTTCCGAGATGAATGGTTTCTTTCTAGCTGCCCTTCCATAATAACTTCTCTCGTGTAAAACATTCCGTACAGTCTGTACGCTGAAAGTCTTTTGCGAAGTGAAAGCAACATCTCTAGCTATCTGGGGTGCATTTATTTTAGGGGTTTTCTTAACCTTGTTAATAATGACACGTTCTTCTCTTGTAGAAAATATTCGAGGTCGACGGATTCTTCGAGGTCGACGGAAATATTCGAGGTCGACGGAAAATCGACGGAAAATAAGACTAGAAGTCTTATTTTCCGTTGATCCTATTTCCTTGAACTTTTTACAACACTTCTGACAGTAAATAAACTTATATTGAACTGCTCTCCTATAGCACGATAAGTTAACCTTCATTTCTGAGCCTAATAATCGTGTTTTTAACACTAACGTCCAACTCCTTCTATTTCGAAATCATTTTACTGCAGTAATCGCAAAATAATGCATAGACACTTTTGGAGTAGTTTTGCAGACTTTATACCGGTAGAGTTTCTTATCAGTCGAAACACGTGACTTCAATGTAACAAAATTTGCATAGCAGTTAAAACTTTGCCAATACTTTTTCGACATGCAAATTTGCGTTTTTGAAAGAAAAACTCGTAGAAAATGCAAATTAAAATTAAATTTTTATAAATAATAATTTAAAATTTTTATATATCTAAGATGTCTTGTATTTAATTACGACAGCTAAAATTGCATAACATTTTATTTATTTGTCAATATGAATAAATTAAGGCAATTGCCAATACTTTTTTTACCCACTGTATATGCCATCAACAATATGCAGCTACATAAAAAATTATTATTTAAATATTTCTTATAAAAACTCAAGTGTTTCTATGCTTGCTATCTAATTTTAATAATCATTTAAAATGTATTAATCCACTATTTGAGTTATTTCTTTACGATATTAAAATGAATTATATACGTATTGTAGTTATAGTGTTTGTACGATTTCCTTTATAAAAATTTTATTCATTGAAATTTCACTTATTGATTGAAATAATTATTTTTCCCAATCATTCAACCATAGCTATTTGTATAGTTCTAAATATGTTATTCTATTCTTTTACATCCTTCTCTTATCTTTAAAATTATTTTGTTTTTTTCCCCAGAATCAATAATTTCCTTTATTTTTGAGGAAATTTGCTGAGACAGCAATTATTTTTTTCTATTTCTGTTATCGATGTAACTAACTGAAGTTATTGTATGCAAATGAACTAAAGAAATTTCTTAGTGTTATTAGCAATGTTAAACAATTTGTACGAAAGGACTTAATTTATTAGTACAAGAAAAACTTGCATTTAAAATAGTTCCAAAACTTTTTTGTTCTAATGCAACTGGTAAACACTTATACAATTGTCTTGGATGACTTAAGGCATGTGCTGCACCAACGTTACTCACTTAGCACTACCCAGGAAGTGCGCGTAGCTTGAAGATAAGCTACGGACGCGGAGTAACATTACCCCTGCAACACTCTACGATCATATTAGACCGGGACCTATGGTTTAAAGTGGTTTCCGAACCACTACAAACATCCATGGCACCGCCGGGACTCTAACCCGAAACCTTCTGTACCCAGCACCAGAGCGCTAGTCACTCGGCCATTCAGACCCGAGTTCCAAAACTTTGTTCACCAAATTAATTTATTAAATCAAAAACATTTCTCAATTATTGTTTTAATTTTTACATGAAAGAGAATTGTAGTGCATTGCAAAGTCAGAAAGTCTTTAAAATGTATATCTATATTAGGTTACAATTTACAAGCATGGTATAAAATTTATACATCTAAACATGTCAAGTTATCCATCCAAATCTATGCATGTATATCTATTTATACATTTAAATTTTTCCATCAAAAAAAAATCTTTCAAATATTTCCTTTTAAAATCTATACATGTATAGTTATACATTAAATATTTCCATTAAATACATGATATTGTGCAAATATAGAAATAGAAGCGTGTACTTCTATCGACATTGACTCACTAATTATTTGCTGTATATACCATCGTCAAAATATAAAAGCAACAAAAACAAGTGCATTTTTACCGTAATATTATCAAGCAATAATAACGTGCTGTTTAGATTAGTTTCAGTTAATGTTTTCAAAATGATACTTCTTTATTCATTAAGAAAAATAAAAAAAATTAATTTGATTATACTTTTTTACTGCTCAACGGTGAAAAGGAGTCAATTATTTCCTAATTTTTAATATGTCATTAAAATTTTATTTATTAGCATATGTTGAACAATATATCGATTGAATAAAACAGTCTTAAAAATAAAAACACAATCAATTTATAATGATATTAGAGATAAGTCATCGTTATTAATAAAATCGTATAAAACACTGGAATTTCAATATCTATAATTGATAACATATTTTTAAAAATCCAACACGTGCAATAAGTGTTACACAACTATGTTAAAAAAATATGCATAATAATGTAATATATAATAAGTTACTTGGCAATTACGCATGCTAATAAGAAGAAAATCTTTCCATATCTGGTGGAAATGTAATGCAGTTATGAAGATTTTCAAGATGGTTTTATGAGTCTATTTTCCTCATGTTTTGAAAATAAAACAATGAAAAAACTTGGATCTAATTATCTAATTTCGAATGGAGATGATTTGTCGTTCTGACTGGCAAAGTTCTACTGATTGGCAAATTGACAAAGGTTCAAGTTATTATTATACATATTTCAAACATTTAAAGAACATGCACTTTATATATCAAATTTATAAACTTTTTAAAAATCTCGATTTTGAAATTCTTCCAGGTCTAAGAAAGCAGAAACCTGAAACATACATGAATGACATTCATCAAATAGCTTGTCTGATATAATAAAAACTTCTTCTACGAAGTCATCGTAGCACCTTCGTGTTATATGGCTGTTGTGGTAAAATTCCATCAAATATGAAGTCATTATATTCCTCTAAGAAAAATAGCATAATTCATTAGAAATTCATTAAATTCTAATGGATGATCAATAATGAGTTCAATACAGTATTAAGTACTATTATTCAAAATTCCCTCTTTTAAACCATATTCTTGAATAGCTTATTCGTTTTTCATTCAATTCCTTCTATTAGCTCACACTCTCCCTATATATATATCTTGTTCACATTTTCAATCGTTCATAAAATACTTTCTATTCATCCACTCACGTTCAAATGCATTTTTTTAACTTGTAGCGGATGACACTTGATGTTGATACAGTTTTTTCCAATATTAATTCAGTAATTAAATTTAATTAATTAGTTTTAGTTTTTTTTAGATTTCAGTTGCATATACCTACCAATAGATGGCGCCGGATAAACTTAAAAAAATGAATTAAAAATTATTTATAAAGAACTTTCTGCAATATAGTGAAAAAAAAAGTAGGAATTGACTTTTTTTTTTTTTATAATACTTGTTTTATCACCAGAAGACATGGCCCACTTCCTAACATTCGGGCAAAGTCAAATGTTAAAAGGACCAGAGCTGTACTAGATGATATCCTACGCATTTAAATTCTATACCCAGTTTCTAAAAAATGTTTGTTAAAGAAATCAAAAGAGCTGACAGTAGAATGATGTCTATAAATGAAATTAATCAAAATTTGAACTTGTATAAAACGAATAATATAGTTTCTATAACCTCATCATCATCATAATCAATGGCCAACAGCACTAGGGTAGGCTAAGGCCGTCCACCTCTGGTAGATTTCAAGATAGGAGATAGTTCCTTTTTACGGGGGTAGGATTTGTGAACCGTCATGCTCTACAGTCACGTTTAATCGAGACCTATCCGGTTTCCAACCCAAAAGTGGCACCAAGTGATTTCGCTATCAACCACTAAAATTAGAAAAAAGAATCCACAACAAATAATGACACCGCCATGATGAGATCAAGTCAAAGCGTTGGAGAGCTTCAAAACATGTGGCATCGCCAAGTGTCAAGTGACCCAGTAGACCACCTCCAACGATGTGCGGTACTTGACGTCACTGCGCTTTTACTGGCGTGCGAGAGCCATCAGGTCACAATTTCTATTACTTACTTTGTTAAAATGTAATTACTATGAAACATTTTTTAACATTTTTAAACTATCTATTAAATTTCCATTGTTAGTCAAGACAAAAGAAGTGAAATTAAAACTGTTCAAAATTCTTTGATTTAGTAACGTAATTACAGAAGGCCAAGATATTACGATGTTTTGCTTTCGTGCAGTACTTGTCTTAAACAAATTAAATAATGTTAATGAAGCCATTTTCTTTTGAATGATGAAAAACTCTTACTAATGCTAAAAACTGCATGCTTTGCAAGACAATGGAAATGATCCAACTGCGCAGCAATTGACGTGTGAGGGCTCTTTTCTTACGATTCATTTGTACTGTGTGAGTATAATTTTGAAATTTTTAGCTTGTGGATGTGCGTTCCACGGAATTTATGCATTCGCTTCTCTGATTGATACTGTGGATGACGTTTCAATTCCCTAAAGTAGATATGATTGTTACTAAAAGATAAAATGCAAGTGCGTTTGTAAAAATGCAAATAATAAACAAATATTTTAGTCTTGAACATAAAAGGAATCTTTTTATAAAGTTCCTACCAGGAATTACTTTTCAGCATAGTAACCAAGAATCAAAAACTAATATTTTCGAAATTTATATAAAATAATTAATTAAATTTTTGTCTTTTTTGTTATATTATACTATTCATTTATTATATATAAGAATTAAATGTATATATATATATTAAATTATTTCAAGATATATATATACATTTCTGATTCAATATAAAAAGAGAAAGTAATTCATAGGATGAAAACATTAGAAGTGATGCACACGATGGTCAAAATTAAGAAAATTTTGATCAAATATTTCTAGAAATATTGAACGTATCGTATTGCAATTAAGATTGGATACAACTGATAAAATATTGAACAATTATAATACACATTTATGAATATGTATAATAATTAAAAAATACCAAAATATTAATCAAATCAATATTTATAAAAGATATTGTCTCATTTGACAACTATACAGTTTTATAAGACAATACAAATATGCAGATAGCAGTCTCTGGTTCCCCCAAAATGAACGTACATCAGGTATTACCGTTTAGACTGATGCGGAGATCATCTAACCAGTAGATCTCTGATAAAAAGTAGATGTTATTGATGTAAAGTGGCTGTACCATATGTAGTAGTAATAGAATGTAAACAATAAGTCTTCTTGAAAACTTTCCCGTGCAACCTTCTAGATACCTGGATTCCTAAAAGCTGTTACACTCATATTACATCTCACTGTAATGTTGATCTTCATTGACCATTGTAGTTCTTGGTCAAGTTTGACCAAGTTTAATCTCTACAAATCAAATATTTTTTTAATGTTTTTATAAATGAAATGCAATGCTGCCAGTTACATTTGCACCCTCAGCAATTTATGCTGGAGATGACTCTGCTGGCTCTTTACCAACGATTCCATCATCCAAACATTGATAGTTACTCGTCTTAACTGTTTGCATTTGAATTTCACTGAATATTGCGAAAGACCATGTACTTGAACGAGATGTGTGGGTGAATAACGCATGAAAATTGCAATTCCCGTTATAAAACCTATTTCCTTACATCTGCCATTGCATTGATATTTGATTCCTTTTTTTTTTTTTTTTTTACCTTTCATTTGATAAAATCGACAAAACATGAAAATTCTCTAAATTTTGAACACCAGTTTGCATGTTATGAAAAAATAAACATAAAACAGCAAATGAACATAAAAGGGAAAAAGTATAAAAAAAAAAAACTACCAAAAAATGTGCAAGGTACTTTCTAGAAACAAAATATTTTGAATAAAACAAGTAATATAAAAAAAAAAAATTTAAAGTCAATTCCTACTTTTTTTCACTATATTGCAGAAAGTCCTTTATAAATAATTTTAATTCATTTTTTAAAGTTTATCAGGCCATCTATTGGTAAATATATGCAACTTAAATCTAAAAAAAATTTTAATTAATTAATTAAATTTAACTACTACATTAATATTTTAAAAACTGTATTAACATCAAGTGTCATCCACTACAAGGTCAAAAAAATGTATTTGAACTTGAGTGGATGAATAAAAAGTATTTTATTAACGATAGAAAATTTCAACAAGATATATATATAGGGAGAGTGTGAGCTAATAGAAGGAATTGAAAAATATAATTAGCACTTGGTCCAATGTCTTCAGTCAAACCAGTTTATCAAAAATAGAAAAATTGAAAATAAATTAATTCCAGATTGAAGAGAGTGTAAGCTGTAAGGACAAAACTGAAAATCATTAGGCATAAGCAAGGGCACTGATCAAAATGACATATATACAAAATTTTACAAAAAAAAAATATGGATGATAAACAAGTTGACAAGAAAGCAGCATATATATAGACAGAGAGAGAGAGAGAGAGAGAGAGAGAGAGAGAGAGAGAGAGATAGTGTGAGAGAGAGAAACAAAGATATTATCAAATTATCAATGCATATTATTAACTTAATATTCTTAATTCAATAAATATATTAATAAAATAATGTGCAAATGCTTCCTTTCTCTTCCATTAAGAAATAAGATTGGTATACGTGACTTTTTAAAAAAATTCGTTATCCTTCAAAAATTTTCAAAAATCATCAAACATATTTCAGGAAAATAACATGTAATAACAAGATCTCATCGAAAAGAACAGATAAGCACTTACTTTTTGAATGAAAGTAATTGGAATAAAATTATGCCAAGGATATATAATATCTTCAGAATTGTTTACCGCCCTTTACATTGTCATATGTTAAGTTTAAAATTGATATGTTTATTTGTTTACAAATTTCTTTTATGCTTACTTGTTTTCAAGATATTAAAAATGAAAAACAAACTTTTGTTTGGGATGATAAAATGGCTGGTTGAAAAGGAAAAAAAAAAAAACAGTTTCTTATGAAACATTATCTCTATAACAGTTAGTTATTTTAATTACAATAAATAGATAACTATCTGGAATAAAGAAGTCTTCACGAAATAATAATTTGCATGTTTTGTTCTCGTGAACAACATTCTAACTAACACAATTTTTAATAAATACTTAAAATAAGGAAGTTTGTTATATTTTGAAAGATGTTTTAGTACACAAAAAATATATAATACAAAAATTTTAAATATCTTAAGCCTGTTATTAAACTTTTTTTTTTGTTATTTCTTTACTGCGATCGAAAACAACATAACAAAGTTAATAAAGTACGTCAATCTCCAAAAAACGAACAATAGATTTAATAAATTCTATTCCTGCATATACTATTCTCATAAAATTAATTGAAACCTGGTGAACAAATGGCTACGCGCTGGCTTTTAGTATCACTAGCTTCAGGTTCGAATTCTGGCTGTGACATGGATATTTGTTAGTGATTTGGAATTTGCGTTAAACTGTGAGTCTCGGTCTGTTTAGCCCTTGTGTGCACAAGATGACCGTAGAGCGACAAACCAAACCATAAATATACTTATTTTTCTTCAAATACATATAAAAAAAATCTACACTTATTCATAAAATTTCTGATGATTTCATTTCTTAAAATTAAACTTAAAAAAAAGCTTTAACAAAAGGTTTTTATTTCTATAACAGTTTAGAACTTAATTTATTCAAAATATTTTAACTATTATCAAGATACATGCTTTGAATTATAAAAATAATGTTTCTTTTATAATCTTATTAAACTATACAATGTGGTTATTCTTATTTCTATTTTTAAAAACTCACTTTAATAAAAAAAATATGAAAAAGATTATTTTGTTTACTGTCGTCCATATAAAACATATTAAATTTCATAAGAAAATGAATCGCATTTATTATGTAAAGAACAATAAGAAATAATTCTTCCGAATTTTCTTTAATAATTATAATGAAAATTAGATTAATAGATTTTCAATGATTAAATATTCCATTTAGTATACAATATTTTTTTTTTTTTTCTGGACTAAACATTATTTTTGCGCCTATTTTTAAGACATTAAATATAACGAAATGTATAATTTTTTTTATTATATTAATTATACTTAAGAAATTAATTATGAAATTAATTTCTGAAAATGATAAAGTGAAAAATATAGAAATTAAAAAAAAATACTCTCAGATTTTTAAGGAAGAAAACTAAAGTAATAAAAGTTTTACGTCAAACGAAAGCCAATAACAAATTTTCATAATCATATTTCTGCACGACATTATAATACTACGTAAAAACGTTTTTAAATTTGATGCAATGTTTTTAAGTAGATTTCTTACGTTAAATAAGAAAGCTTTTACGTTCTTTATGTTATAATTCTTTCGTTATATCCTCAAGGAAGGTTTTTTTTTAAATTTGATTCGAAGATTCGATTTTTTTTGTGTAATTCGAATCAACGTATAATTATTTGCTAGCAATAAATATATTTAAACAGTATATTTAGTGACTTATAAATAATCGTTGATAATTTATCAAATTAAGGTTGCTTACATTAAAAAAATGTTTTTTTTTTTTTTAGTTATTGTTCAAAAATATTATCAAATATGTAAAACTACTAGAAAAATATCATTTTAAGATTATGATAAAAATTTAAATATCTGCAAATATACATTTTATTTACTTTTTCTCAAAAACTTTAATTATTAATATTTGAATGATATCAAAAAAGAAAAAAGAGATAATTTATTGAGTTTGAGATCAGTTTTTAAGAAAAGAAGAAAATATTTAAGATTTTAAGGTTAGGAGTATTAACAAAAATATATTTTATTTACTTTTTTTCCATAAACTTTAATTGCTAATATCTGAATGATATCAAAGGAAAAAAAGATATTATGCAGAATTTCAGATCAGTTTTCAAGAAAAGAAAAAATATTTAAAATAATAAAAAATGTTAAGGAAGTTAATATTTTTTATTATTTAAAAATATAATAAATATAAAGATATTTAATATTTATTATATTTTTCCAAAAATGTTTTAACCGTAAATCGTTAAAGTGGCATGTAAAAGCAATGATTTTAAAATTTTGAAGTTATATGAGTTAATTATTTGTTCTGTATTTGAAAATCATAAATATAACAATTCATGAAAATAGATCATTTAATCTTATTATTTCATGACAACAAATAACTTATTAACTCCAAAATCTTAAAAAAAAAAAGCTCAAATAAAATTATAGGAATACAAATTTAAACTATGTCTTTAAAAGATACATACAAAAAAAAAAAGCCATTCTCGTTTAGTTATTTTATAAACATCCATAGAACAGAATTTTTAAAAAATGCAAGTTATAATATATTCAAAATCTATGCAAATCTAATATGTAAAGCATGCTGAGAATTTTGAAGAATTCCATGTCAACTAATTAAAAGCACTTACGATAAGCTTACTGAATTATATCATACAAAAAATAGAAATCATTTTCAAATTACTGAATAATTTCTGAGGAAAGCTTTTTGAATAAAATTTTAATATTTATAACCTTTACATTTTAATGGGGAAAATGATATATTTAGATCAAATTTTGAATTACGACCATTATCTTTTAGAATCACATTTTACAAAAAAAAAATTAATGACGACGTGCATAATTTTATCATTTGAGGAATAACTGATGATTTTAAAATTGACAAATTACATTACAATTACTCTGACATCTCCGAATTTGAAACATTATAAAACTTATTACAACGCATTTTAGTAATCGCGATACTTATTGGACGAATCCTAATTTTCTGGATAGTTTATATTTCTAGGGAACATCCATAATTATAAAAGATTTCCCAAACTTTCCTCGAACGATGTGTTGAAATCTACGCATTTAAGGCTTGTTGACTTTTCCCTTGAGGAAATACTAAATTCCTAAGTAAATCAGATTTAATGATAAATCTTCTCCTATTCACTACTTTTTTTAATTCTTGTGAAATTTTTTTATAGTTTTTTTTTTTTTTTTTTGTTCTCTGAACTCTTCCGTGAAATTCCAAGGTCCAGTAATTGCCATTGTTTAAGTGAATAATTCATAAGCGATTCTAGTGAGTATATAAAACTATGTACCAACTCATTCAAGTCCTTTTAATATAAATATCCATATCTAATAGCAATAAAAATCTCATAAAACAGAATAGTTGAAACTTATACTAAAGTACTCTCACAGCAATTGCTTTTAAGTAGCATTTAAAGGTAAGAATGGCTTTTTTATATATTATTTTTTACTATTGTGATTTACGAACATTAATATGCAATAACTGTACTTTAATACTTTTCCTATATCTTGTCATGCTTTCAAAAAGATATTTATTGCAGTGTAAAAAATTACATTCTTTTTTAATATTCATTTTGGATTGTTTTTAACTACTTACTATTGGCTTTTTCATATGAAATTATTGATCATAAGATAATAGATCAAATATATAAAAAGTATTTTTGTGTAAGCCGTGTCAACTGGATTTATTATTCATGCAGTCTAGTAAAAAATGGCATAATTATTTGAGGAAATATTGTTATTTTTTAATTATTTTAAAAAAGCGTACATTAGTAAATTATAAAAGTGTATTAACCTACAGTATAGAATATTTCCTGAAGTGGTTTTTAATTATTTTTAAATTTCAAATTTGTATCATTTTAAATAATTTTATATTTATATTCTTTTTTCTTAGTTTAGTTATTCAAATTCTTCATTCTGGAAATATAAAGCACTGTAAAATTTATAATGTGATTTTTATTTAACACTAATCTAAATTTATGTATATAGTTTTACTATGATATTATAAGTCAGCAATATATTTGATCAAAAATATGATTGTTTAACAGCCTATTATATTTGAATTGAATTGGAAATTATCCTATCATATTACACATTACAACTAACAAAACAAAAAAACTTATACAGTACAAATAAATTATTAATATTATTTTCTAAATGAAATATGTTATAAAAAATTGAGTACGTTTGAGACATTGTTTATAAACAGCTTTTTAACTGAAATACTAGTAAATAAATTTTTTAACTGTAATGATAAATTTAAAGGTTTTTTTTTTTTCTTTTCTATTTAAAGTTGATTATTTATCATTGAAATAACGAATATTTTATTTTATAATTTAACTTTTATGGTGTAAAGAAAATTTATTGTTTAAGTAATAATTGGCTTTAATTTATTTTATTTACTAATACTATTTATTCCTAACTTATATTATAAAATATTCTGTTAACCATAGACGAAAAATTACAACAGATGTGTCAGTATATAAGATTTTTTGATGCACAGGTTGTTTAAAAAATTCATCAAAAATTAACAAAGGCACCTAGAGATATTGTTTTCTTTAAATAAAGAAAATAACAAAAATTATTCATGATGCTTACAAAATTTCAGTAGGAGTTAACCATAATAATCTGTTAACCATAGAAAAAAATTATAACTACAGATTTGTCAGTATAGAAGATTTTTGATGTACTGGTTGCCTGAAAAATTCATCAAAACACTAATAAAGGTACCCACATATATTGTTTTTTTAAATAAAGAAAATACCAAAAAATTGCTTATAATGCTTACGATATTTCAACAGGTTTCAAAAAAGTCTAAGTCTTAAAGCATAAAACTATGGGCCAAGGAAGATTCTTTTTTTTTAATAATTTTTTAAAGTTTCAGACATCTTGTATGTTGCCAATAAACATCACTATGTCATTTTTCACACAATGTGCAAGAAATGTTTTTCCATGTTTTTTTTCTTCTTCAAGTAATTCTGGTTTTTAAACAATGATTTGGCTTCCACGTGTTCCATTTGCAAGATCTGTAGTCGGAAATGTATGCTTCGTCTTAAAAATGATTTTAATCTAAATCCATTGGCGAATTATATATAAACAAATTGAATGGCGAATTTCGAAAAAGGACTCTTTTACGAAATTTGGAAAATTTATAGGGAGAAACAATAAGATGTAGTAAGAGTACAGTTCTTTTCGGAAATTTCAAATGACATACCGAAATAATTTCCTCGAACCGAATTGTGTCAAGGAAGCCGGCTGTTACAATTTTCCGAGATGAGTTCTTTCGAAATTCATCCAAAAGCTAGAGTGGTTTTAGTAATAAAATTGCATTATAAAAGAACATATTTCTTATTTGGTTATTGTTTTTATCCTATTTTATAAAATTTTTAGGGTATTTATTATGAAAAATTAGCCCATAGTAATTTTTATAAAGATCTTCTTCGACATTTAGCTGTGTTTCTGCTGTTGTGGTAGACCATTATAAAATATCTTTGTAAAAGTTTTCAAATTCCATTGGTATGTATTATTTCAATGTAATTTTAAGGAATAGGCTGATAATTCTTCAATAGTAGGAATGTTTTTACAAAAACATATTGTTTATCCAATGGCCTATTTTCGACTGGAAAAATGTCCCGTAGTTTATTTCATTGCCAATGAAGGAATATCAAAAGTCTTCTTCCTGCTTAAAGGGTAATTGAAAGAACAAGATTTTCTTAGAAGAATCAGATAGAATAAGATTATCATTTTTTTTTCCCTACACTGATAAGTAAAAAACCCCTGATACTTCGAAGAAAATA
The DNA here is from genome assembly GCA_021605095.1 of Caerostris extrusa. Classification (NCBI taxonomy): domain Eukaryota; kingdom Metazoa; phylum Arthropoda; class Arachnida; order Araneae; family Araneidae; genus Caerostris; species Caerostris extrusa. Next base: position 130,370 of record BPLR01002501.1, read on the forward strand.
CACTTTAAGTTAACTTTCATCTCTTAACCTCTTTGCCCCAATAATTTCATCTTAAAGTTAACGTTTTGCGCGCACTTTGAAATGTAAGACATAAGAATATGTTATAGTTTTCTCATTAAATTTCTGGTTCATTGTCTACTAAGAATTAAATCTAAATATTGTTGGTGAGAGAACGAAATGATATTATCTTGTGCTTGTTTTTGTGTTTTCCTGTCGCAAACTCTCTGTCACAATTGTTAAAAGAGTAGAATAAAAAATAATACAAAGAATAATTTTTGTATTTCGACTAGATGATAAGGTCAATAGAAGCTTCAACATAACAATGTTTTTGTTTTAATCCGAACAACTAACTATGTTATTGCTTCAATCACGTTGACATGCATTTCCTCATTTAAACATGTCACTTCTTTTTTTAAACACTGAGTTCAACAATTTGCCTTGTTTTTTTAAAAAAAAAGCATATAATCATTAAAGCAAGTAGACAGTTATTGTTATTTTTAATATAATGCTCTTCAACAAAGTGAATTTTATAATAAAAAATAAGGATCGTATTTTATTATTTTTGCCATACTTTTAAAGAAACAGTTTTACCCCATGTCAAAGTACTTTTCAATTGATTGTTAAACAGAATTAAAATAATTAAACAGCAATTAAAAATATAAATTGGTAATAACTTGTTTTTTATGCATATCTACTACAAAATAAACTCTCTTTCAAACAGTTTTAAAGCCTATAAATGAGCATTTACTTATAACATAATGTAATTTTAATAATTTAACCAACCTATTTTTCCAAGAATTATATTCAGGTATTCCAATGGATTACCTTCTTGATCTTACATATGTATCACTTTTAACTTTTATTGAGTAAAATCAAATTTCCGTTATCAGTTTGGAATAATTATAACGAATATAGAAATGCATCTATCTGCGTATTTTACTATCATTTAATACGCCATGCAAATTGCTTAGTTATAGTCAATAATTTAACATGAATTGTTTTTCTTTAATGTTTTAAATTTGATATAAGTGAATTTCGGGATTAGTAAGAAATTTTTATTGCACAAAATTTCTCATGTTATATCTCAAATTTTGCTTAATAAGTATATTTAGTAATATACCTAATGAAACATAATAAAATTTTATTTACATAATGAAATTTCATTGCTTACTTAAAATTTCACACTATAAGTGAAACATTTCAAAAATACTTAATAAAAGAATACGTATTATAAAAGTATTAAGTATTTTATAAAGTATTGAATCAATATATATTTTATTTCGTAATAAAATGTACTATTGACACATATAAATAAAATGTTTTCACTAATATATAAAGTTATTTGGCAAAAAGTATGGTAATGGAAGTACAAATTACAAAATAATGAATGAAAGTTGTATTGCATATTTTTTCAGTTAGACTAGGACTAAGCATCTCAATATTTTTTCAGAGAATATTTCTTACATTGACGAAATTATAAACATAAGAGAGTGTTACTATGATAAGCTATAATATAAACTGAGTGTTACTATAATATAAACTTTACATCACACCCTTTCTTATTCGTAATAGTTATTGTATTTTGCATTTTACATAAAACATAAAATTAATATTAATACATGACTTTTACTATAGTGGTTTACTGAAATACACGTGATTCAATTTTCCAATGAATGATATGATTTTATAGTGATCCTGTCTTATGAATAAGAATACTACTTAACAAAAATTCATATGAACACTGATAAAGGAATTAGTAACATTGAATCAATATTTTATTTAACGTATAGTTGCATGGATAACATGTATGCAATAAGCATAGATTTAATAAAGTTATGTAGCACATTTAAACGAAAGAAAATGTACTCTCAACCGTAAAAAAATGATAGAATGGGTGACTGAATAACTTCAAAAATTTTTTATGTATTGTATTATATTAAATAATTATTTGCTAATTATTTTTAATATTAATTATTCATATAGATAGAGTTATGCGTGTAAGAATTATTGAAATTAACTGTCACTACTTGGATTGCTGTAATTTTCTTTATGTAGTTCAATTACATTCGTTGGAAAAATATCTTCTAAGATTTCAACTTTTTTTCAATAATATTGTCAAATTTTCATTTGTTTTTCATTGTCTGTTGATTTTCATTTACTCGTAATTTCTAATTAAATCTCTGAGGAGAAAATTATAAATATGCTCTTGAGAAGAAAATAAAAGGTAATAATTGAGAAATTTCAATTTAAAAACCTCTGCACAAAATATTGGGTCACTCCAGCCCTCGTCAAGAAAGAAATACTATATTACTCAAAATAAATAACACTAGGAAAAAAATAGGCTATTGAAAATAAATTATAAGGTCATTAATCAAATAAGAGGCTACTGAAATGAACAATAATTTCCAATTAGTATACATTTCGGCATAATTAATTTAATAAGTAAGATTTTATTAAATTTTAACACGATCTCTAAGTCTAAATTCAGAGAATACCATGCTTGGATACAATGAACTTAAGAATAAATTACTGGATGGTGGTGGAATAAATTACTTTCAGATGTACCTTTGTAAGATATTTTTATAGGATTAAAATTTTCACTTGGTACTCAAGAACTAAGTACTGGAAGTCCGTAAACATTGCACGGGCAATGTATAGTTGCATTTTTGTCCATGAAAGATCTATCTTTGTCAGAGTAAGATTCCAATATCAAGATTGTACTCGATTTATTGCAATATAAATGTAAACTATCTTCCAAAAAAATATGTCAAGGCACTAGTTTCAAAGAAGAAGAATATTCCCTCATGCAATATTCTTACCTGATATTAATACGCTTTTATTAGTTTCACCTGTATGTTTTTTGTAACTGACTCTTTGGGCTCGATTTTGCCCTACTTTAAGCGATCAGATTTAATTTAAACGTTGTAGACTTATCAAGGACCGACGACAATAAAATATTCTGATAAGTTTATTATCTCATTATGGTTAGGATCGTCAGGATTAGTGATTTTATTTTAACTGATGAAGAGCAATTTAACCCATGTAGAATGAAAGTACCTAAGACATTCAAATCAACGTGGGACTGTGGCACAACGGATAACGCACCTGACTACGGATAAGGAGATTCCCTATTCGAATCCTGGCTGGATCGACATATTCGCAATTTGCCTTTGTTTTACTCACAATTAAATTATTGTAAGAACTATAGTTCCAGTCCTCCGTACCGGGAACTCATTTAAATATTATAGTTTAAAACCACTCTTTAGAGTTAATCAAACTAAAAAGTAAAAAATAAATTATAGTTTAAAACACGCTTTTAGAGTGAATCAAACTAAAATATAAAAATAATTGTTAGCATAAGAATAAAATTACTAACGAGAAAATTAATGTCACTGTTCTAACAGCGTGGGGTGCTTTGTATGACATTTTTAAACTAACTCTGCATTTCGAATGAAACTAGTGAAAAATTATAACGATTGATATCGAGCACTCCACGCCTTTAGAATAGTGACATCAATATTCTCGTCAGTAATTTTATTCTTATGTTAACAATTATTGTTTACTTTTTAGTTTGATTAACTCTAAAAGCGTGTTTTTTGGTTTTTTTTAAACTATAATTTTTACTGATATTTACCCTGATTTGAACAGTGCATATGACTATATATATATTAGGTCATTCGCTTAATTGTTTCCATAAACTCTATACCTTCTATAGATGTAAAAGGTATAAGTTTGGCTATACATCTAAGATTATTTTAACGGAATAGATAAATTTATGAACCTCATGATTAAAATGCATTATTGACTCCACAGAAAAAGATTGGTTCTAAACCAAAAAAAATTTGTTTATAATTTATCTTCTTTTCCACCAATCCATAACTTGCAATGTTACGTTGGGAAATGTTCGTCTGACTTAACATGTTTTAAAAGTCTATAATATACCCTGAACTAGAGACTATAACGTTATGATATCAGTAGGTTTTCTATGGCGGGGTTACAAGGTACATTGCCAAGAATGAACAACCCTTTAAATTTCATATTCTTGTCATTCATATATTATTTAACTTATGCTATGAAACGTTTATAATGCTTATGTAATCATTCAGTGGTTTACTAATCAACGGTCATTAAACTTTTTTTGTTTTTGCCATCAAATAAACTGGTGATTTTTGAAATTTACGCCTTTCTGTAGCTGTGGTCTTAACAATAGATTTATTAACAATGGTTTTAATATCCAATCTCATAGAGCATACTTTCTTCTAAAGCTGAAAAAATATTTGATCTTAATCGACTGTCGCTGTTAAATGGGTTAATTTTTATAAAGCAAATTTGTATTTTGATTTAATTTAATAAATGCATAGAAAAAATGTTGGGAGAGTGTTGTCGACGCAAATAGTAATTCAAACTGCTACATTTACTGGAATTATAATTTAAAACTTTTAAATTGAGGCGATAAAACTCAGCAAAAATTCTCCGGAATCTGATTTTTTTTGCATGTTTTGATCTAGGAATTTTTTTTTTTTACCTAAGATATTTTGATATAGTCGCATAAAAATTACGTATAAAATTATTTTTAATATCTCAATTTGAGTTAAATATATTTTTCTGCCACTGCTTTTATGTGTTTCTCAATGTCAATGAAAGATATTATCGCCATTACATGCAGAAATTAGACGTTTCCTCATTAGCATACAATACCCTATTGTCGTCTTTTGTAATTTTCGGTTTATAATTCAGATGGAAAGAGTGTCAGTTGCACAGTTATTACAGTTAAATCCCTTTTACTCTAGATAACTGCTTTCCAGAAAGCACTGTTTTCTCCTGGCAGTTGTGGTTTTTGTTAATTGAACCCCAATACTAAATGTTACATGAAATGCTGCTGAGAGATCCGTTGTTTTCTCTATTGTTTAATTTCTTGTGAATTTTTATATTTTCACGATAATTTTATATAAGCTTGAACGTAATTAACTTTTGCATGAATTCTAAAAGGTTTTTTTAATTCATTGACCAATATATGTAGAATTTTTATATTATCCTTAGTTGTAATAGTTCAATTTAGAATGTATTTGATGTACACATTATTTGTTATGTAATCCTATTTTTCAGAAAAAAAAAAAGGATAAGAGGAATATAAAAAATATTTGTACACTAAAATATTAATAAACTTTGCAGATAAGTACTATTTTGTATGAAATTCATATCGGAAATATGAATTTAATTATTAAATTTATATGGCTATTAAACTCATAAACACCCTTGTCAAACACACTTTGAAAATAATCTTGTCATTATGAATACGTATTTGGGCCACACTTTAATTACATTTCTTCTGTTTGAAACTGTTGTATTATGAAGGATTTTATTAAAATTAGGTATTGCTAAAATAGAAATGTAAAATGTTGCTATAAAAAGTTAAAAAAGGTCACAAATAATAGCACATAAAAACATGATTCAAGAAAGTATATATTATAATTCAAAAGAAACTATATTTATAAAATAAAAGCCCTAGTTTCCTATAATTTGCAACTCGACATTTCGACCCGAAAAATGAAACATTAACATAATACCCGCGGGCTACTTGCGCCTGTTCTTTGATATAGCATTCAATAATGAAGTTCAAATTTTACAGAAAACTTATTAAAATAACAAAACTTAGTTTCTATTTATAAATATCTTTTTGATCCCCTTTTCATATTCAACAATATTCATGTTATAAAGTTTAGATTGTGAACAAACTATGATGAAATCAAAAACAAAACTTATTTTTAAAACTTTTAATCTTCATATCTTCTACAGAGATGAGCATTTTGATCCGTATCAAATTTATTTGATCGTCTATAAACAGCCTTCCAGTTTTTTTTTTTTTTTATTTACAAGAGCACATTAACTTTTATAAAAATTCTACTCCCTTCTATATTCCAGAATTATTATGTTTCATTTATATTTAGGAGATTGTTCATTTTTCTTTCACACAAAGTTCTGTAAATTAATTTTAAGGGAAGACATTTTTATGTCAGGGTTTTATAGATATACTTATCATGAAACTTTCCTGGAAACATTGGTCATAGTTTGTACACAGAGGGACAGTTATCTTCATCAAGAAATTTTAAGTTTGTTATTAAAGCTTACGTTTAAGTAAATATAGTCTTAAATTTATTCTGGTTGCTTTATTTTCAAATTTTTAAAATATAACTACATAAAACAGAGCTATTTTTTTGCATTTTTTAAAAAATTATTCAGGTTTTTGTATATATTGTTGATGATGGCTGCCTAAGTCATATTCAGGTACATCATGGAAACCTCAACCTCAATCACTTCAATATCGCCTCAATCGAGGTTGCATTTCTTGTTCCCAGTGCAATTTGGAAAGAGAATCTTCAAGGACGGTGCTTACTAGGAGGGATTGCATCTTCTTTCTCGATTTATAGTTATTTTATTGTGTCCATTCCCAATTATTCTGGTTTCAAACTGGGTTCTCATAGTTTGGAAGCATAACATGTTTGGCCATTCACCCAATTAAGGGTGTTTATGTTTGTTATAAGTATAAACTATTAGACAAATCGCTCAACACTATCACTTACATTCTGCATAACTCTTGTTCCCTATTTTGTTAACCGTTAAGTGAACATATTTAATAAATAATTAAATTAATAATTAAACTAATTTGATTAATTAATTGAAATGAAATTAATAAATTATTGTATAATTAAATTAAATAAAACAAAATTAATACATAATTAATTTTAATTAAATTGACAAATAATTAAATTACATTAATTAATAAATTATTAAATAATTAATTAATAAATTATTAAATAATTAATTAAATATTGAATTCTTAATTCTAAATACTTAAATTTAAGGGAAAAAAGTAATTGCTATAGTCAAACAATTTCTTAAAAAATACCTACAAATTCTTTACATATAGCAAAAAAAAAATAAAACTTATCGTATGTTTATATAATTGTTTAGATTAGGAAGTCTGGGAAAATATCATTTATGCAGTTAAAAATAAACTGCACGTGTCTATAATGTCTGAACTTTAGCAAATTTCATTCAGTGGCGTCTTTTTCTAACAGGAAGTCTTAAATTTCTTAGATAAAGTACTTAGTATACCTATCAACATCCAAGGTACTTTTACAATAGCTAAGATCTTTAGATATTTAAAATGCATGCATTGTTTTTCCAGCAAACATTATCGATCATGACAGATTCTTAATTTAATTTTTTTCCTTTTATCCAACAAGTTATCCAACAATTTCTATTATAAGATGATGATCATTTTTTTATTATTGACGTCAATACTTTTCACATATTTCCTTCTTTTATAAGAAAATAGCTTTTCCCCTACCCATAATTGTCCTTTATCTATTACTCAAATATGCTTTTTCATCTTATGATCGGAAAATTATATATACACATCTGACAATTCTAATGAGATTTTTAAATTTTCATTTATTGCTTATTATCATTGAATTTCATTTCAATTTTATACTTCAGTTTATATATATATATATATATATATATATATATATATATATATATATATATATATATATATTAGTTTTTGTTATTATGGCTCCATAAATATTCTATAGTTTTGTATCCTGGTCTTATTATTTTCTTACCTTCTAAAATAATTGATTTCCATAAAAGTATGTAAACTAATTTTTTTGTTATTTGAAAGTAATTACTTTCCTTAAGTATAAGTCATTTATATATTATATTTATAAGCTATTTATAATATGTTTAACTAAAAAAAAAGGCTTCCTGAGACACAAATAAAAACGTTTTAAAACTGATAATAAATAATTCATATAAAAATCTTTCGATCCAACATGTATATGATTTCCAAATGAAAATAACTCTGGATCATCAAAATATATTATACCAAATCATATTAAATCACAATATCATATCATACCATCATCGATCATGCCAAACTGATGATACGTAAAAAAGAAGAAATTCTAATTTTAGAGCATACCTTGATTTCTAATTCGATTCCATTCACTCCCTTTGACTGTAATACTATAATACAAGTTTATTCACAGTGTTAGAAACTGTTACCATTTAAGAAAGGAGATGTAATTAAGTTTAAGTTTAAGATAAAAGATAGATAAAAGATGAAATCAAGGATTGCTAAAGGTTTTTTGATTTGCTCAATTTTTTGAATCTACGATATTGACTGAAGACATTGAACAAGATCAATGGCAATCTAAATAACGACACAGCGATTATAAGAATTGCTCTGACAGCATTTTGTTCGTTATTATAAATAATCCAATATGCAATCGACAGACTAGTGACAGCAATGACTAATGGGAGAAAGGAACAAAGATGGCTTGTTGGATCTTTTTAACCGACTGGATCGAAAAAATGTTTTTCATCAATAAATATTTCGAATTAAGTCCCGATAATCAGCATCAAAGTTACAATGGGAATACTAGCTTGACTACCCTTTTACACAATCTGATTGCTAGAAGTTATTTATTTACACATGTTTTAATGATCTGCAATCAGAAATATGATGTATTTCTATTCTTTTTTAAATATTTTCATGAGCTGAAATTCAACATGGGAAATAAACACCGAAATTTCCTGTTTGTGTCAATGAATTATACTATTAATTCGTTGGTCGGATATGAATTCCTTTGGGCTTGAGAAGAAGACAGGAAGATGAAAGCCATATCTTGGACAGTTTTTGTTCCAACTTTTGGCACAATATAAATGCTGCTTAATAAGGCAACTTCTACTTATAGTTCACCTTATGAAAAAACAAATATTCACAAAAACTGTTGCATATCTGTCACTCCCGTGTTGAGTGACTAAATTTTAAATATATATTGGTAAAAATTGCTTTGCTTTCAATCATTGAATATGGATTTAACAATGATATAATAAATATGATTCACAAAAAATGTTTCAAAAAATTGTTTTGTTCATGTATTTCTACTTGAATAAAATGTATTCTTATTATTTTTTTTATTTCAGATTCTTAAAAACCGAGATATAATTCTGTGGCTTAAATTTATTACTACAAATTGAAGTACTGAAACAAAAAGAACAAATATGACAGCATCTTTAGATCTTGATGTTTCCTCTTCAGAGAGAGGCCATAGAAGAGGTATAAGATTTGTTTTAGTATTCTGAAAATATAAGTTTAATTATTCAAAAAATATTACATTAAAAAATAATAAAATAATGAAAGCATGAAAAGAAAGAATCTGGGCAAAGTTCAACACCAGTTGCACACCATTTGAATATTTGAGCAGTAGTTGTAAGAATTGAAATTTCTGCAAGTGGTGTTCAAATTTTTGCATTTTATTTTAATTAGTTAAGAAAAAAAATTATTTAAAATTATTTAATTTTTTATAAAAACGAAAATTATTTTATTTACTAAAATAATATATTTACTATTTACTGTTATTTTTTAATTTATTAAAAATTTATTAAAAAACGATAATAAGATAATCAAATAAACAATTACTAATACTAAATTAAAAGTGTATAAGTAACTAAAAAATTACCACAAAAACATGGCATTCATGTTTATTTAATACAAAAATATTTTTATTAGATGAAAAGAAGAGTTTCAAAAGATTTGCCTCGAAAGGTATATGATGAAGCAGCTCTATATTACAGATTTCTAAAGGGTAATTTTTGTTATTTTCAAATTTTGATTATTAAATATGTTATTTAATTTTTAAAATTATTTTATTTCATTTTACTCAATTATTAATGAGACTTTTTACAGTATAATTGTTTTAAAATAATATTAAAGTTAAATTAAATAATCTAAATTTAATAATATTTAGTTATATTGTGGCTTTTAAAAAAAAAAATTTGTAATAATTGTTAATTTTTAATAAGAGATGTTTAATACTTTCGTAAAATCTTTCTCTTAGCTCGAGATTTTGATGTTGATGCAGCTGAAACTATGCTCCGAAACGTAAGTAGTATAATGCAAAAAATTTTTTAATTGTTCATATCACTCTTTAACTTTTATGAATTATTCCTACTAAATATTTAAATCTAAAAACGGATTCCAAAGAATTGAGAATGAATGCAATATTCAAAAAAATTTTTAATAATATAACATGAATTTTAATTGTAAAATCTTGAATTAAAATTTAAAGGTACTTTATAATTTCAATACTAATTCAGCGCCAACATGAAACATATATTTAAAAATAAAACAAAAATTGAAAATTAAAAATTGTAAAATTGTATATAAAATTAAAAATATTTTTGTAAATTATTATAAATTGATTTTAAATAATAGAATATTTTAAAATCTATATTTAATAAATTAATTCATAAAATTAATGAATTTTGAAAACTAGTTTGAAAACTGAAAATAATACAAAATTAAAAACTATTTACTATCATTAAAAACATTTTCATACATTTACAATGACAGTTTCTTAAAAAGTTACAATTATTTTTCTGCTGATATGTAGTATTTAAAAACATGCTCCCTACATATTTATGAAAATATTGTATCTATAACTATTTCTGTACACAAATTTATAAATATGTTTCCTTGGGGTACTTTTTTATAAAAAATCAGGGAATATAACAAAATTAATTTAAAAAACATTTTTCTGAATAATAAAAACATAAAGATTTATTTTGTTTTATTTAACAGAAAAGCGTTTTTAATTATGAGAAAAAATTGCTTTTTTCTCTATTGTTATTTATTTTTCTTAAAAATTTGAATCAACTATATTAAAAACCAAATACTTTTTTTTAACGAACTTGGGGCAAGTAATTTTGATTTTTTTCTTTTAAATTTAGTTAGTAAATCATAATAAATTTAATTATAAGCTTAACACTGAAAATTCCTTTTCAAGTGTTGTTTTAGAACAGTTCCAATTAAAATATTTATTAAAATAAAAAATGAATAATTGTCATCAAAATACTTATTTTGATGTATATAACTTTACAACAATATGGCACATTTTTACATATTAATAACTGTTATATTCAACTACTAATTTTTAGAGTACATAAATTTATCATTCAGAACCTTAAAGTCGCATATCCATCAGATCTAGATTCTCCTGTGGAGAGAGTAAAAAGAGCTATGAAAAATCAAGGATGTTCTTGACTGAAAGAGTTGTTCGTTATATATTTGGTAACTTGAGATAAGGTTTTAGACCACTTTAAATTTTATAATGATGTTGATGTTCTTTTTATTGATTCGAGATTCCTTCAGAAAACATTTTTCAGTTTTATGATGATAAGTAAGATGGTATTTGCTGTCCAAATGAGCTTTCCCTCCTTAATTGTTTATTTCTACTCATGCGTCTATACTGATATATTGCAGCTAGAATAGGAATATAGATCGATGGATGCGAAATCCAAAAACAAATATATATGAAGAACTATGTGTTCCCATGTATTCACTCAATCACTACAATAAATTCATTGATAAAGGCAACCTTCTTGGAAAGTTTATGCACACAAACAATCCAACAAGTCTTAAGTGGAAGACTTGTTGGATTGACTGTTGTCTCTCACAGTGGCCCTTGGCCATGCCAATCTTGGATATATCGCAGTTTTCAATTTTTATTTCATACATTTCATATGCTAACTACTGAAAAGCAAAAACCAATTGATGAAACTATAGCTCTTGTTTCATAGCAAGATGACAACATGATCTTCTTTTCAACTTTCCAGCCATATAACTTTATCTGCATAATTCACAATTTATTTCAATGTTTTGACTTATTTGTGTATTTTAGGTGCTGAAACCATTTTCCTAAATACTGATTGCAATCGTTTCTTTAAAAACTTCCATTTTCTTGCTATGTGAAACATATTCGATACTAAAACAAATTAGAACAAAATGAAAATTTGATGTCTTAATAATTCTCTATTAATACTTTTTATATGAGCAAATGGCAAACAATATCGTAGATGTCGTATTTACCAACAGTTGACTTAGTTCTATTATAAAAGTAACATTAACATCATTCCTGTAAATATAAACATTTTTTTAACTTCAAATTTACTCTCATGTCCATAAATTAAGGATAATGAAGTTCAGGCAAAGAAAGAGACAGAAGCAAAAACAAATTTGACCTATTTGTAAGGTCTATTTATTAAACAAAAGGTAAAGAGCAAAAAAAGATGCTGTATGTTTGACATAATTAATAAAAATTGCGATTTTTACTCCCTGGAGCAAATTTCAAAAAAGAACCTATTTACAAAAAACAGTATAACATGGTTAGTATGATGGTTTATTATTCTCCCGGACGATGCAATACAGGCCTTACAACGCCTAGGCATGCTGAGTATCAAATTATCAATCTGAACTTGCGGAATATTACACCACTCATCAAGCAATGCCCTCCGAAGTTCCGGTTGACAAGTGGGAGGGGGTTGACGGGCTGCAATTCGTCGGCCAAGCATATCCCACACATGCTCTATTGGATTAAAGTCCGGTGAGTATGCTGGCCAATCCATACGAGTGATATCCTCCAATTGAAGGCATTCGTCTACAATGTTTGCAAGGTGAGGACGGGCGTTGTCATCCATAAACAGAAATTCAGCACCCATGGAGCCCCGAAACAAACGTGCATGATGTTCCAGTATGACATCCCGATAGATGTGGCCTGTCATCGTTACACTTTGAACATGCAGGTCAGTTCTGGAACCAAGAATAATTCCTCCCCAAAAGCCATCCTGCACCACCGTAACGGTGTCGTTCAATGGTGTTCTCTTGGGGGTAACGGGTATCCATATGAAAGTCCGCGAAAATTCTACAGGTGAAATTTTTATTTTAGAGTTCAATTTCTGTGTGATCTGAATTATCCTTAATTTATGGACATGAGTGTATATATTTGTATATAAATTGTTTATATTTTAGATATATAAGGTTTTTCAAAATATATTTTCGACATTGCAGTTAACATTTTTTTAATTATTCTCATATATCAGTCATTTAATTATCAATAATGAAAATTTAGCAAAGGGTTATCTATATTATTAGCAATTTGAACACTATAATAAATAATTAAATTCTTCTTAGACAAAATTTTAACAGAACAAAATTAATGTATATCGATTATTTATGATATTAAAATTTTAAACATTTTTCAAAACATTAAAGAAAATTCCAAATACCAATGCTTTTTAATTTTTGAGATAAATAACGTTTCATATTTAATTTTCATATTAACCTTCATTAGTCTCCGTTTTTAATTATTTTGTTTTTGAATTATAACATGAAATAATACACGTCTTTTATCTTGTATTTTATACTGTTTTATAGAAATGTATGTCTGTTTTATAGAAAAGTAGAAAATAATTCAGAAGATATTGTTTATCAAAAAAAAATCAGTTTACTAAAATAGTGTATCATAATAATTCAGTAATTTATTCTAAAATATTATTTATGTTAAATAATAAAACAATTTTCTTTTGTTTAGACATTACAATGGCGAAAAGACAATAATATAGACAAAATTCTAACAGACTACAAAAGACCAGAGGTAAGTAAATGCACAAAATGAATTTATTAAAATTTCTTTATTGATATCTTATTGATTCCTTCTTCTTTTTTCAATTTTTTTATCATTATGATATGTTTTATTTGAAAGCTATTCAAATAAAACGTATTATAATGATAAAATAGAATAATAACGAAAGAAATAAAATGGTTAATGTTCATCTAGTTTCAGTTTTGTTATTAATAAAATATTTTCATTGTAAACATACCATGCAAAATATTTATAATGTTATGAGTTAATTTTCCATAAACCTTTTTTGGAGTTATTCAGTCAGCAAATTGTTTTAAGGAAGTGAACTTGGCTATTTTGGTTATTTTGTGAGCATCTATGTGGGCAAATCATCACTTCCTATTTACGTTGATAGAGGGAGGTGCTGTCAGTTTCTTCAGAATAATGATTATTGTAACGCTGAATTATCATCATAATAATGATCGCTTCAACCCAGCTATATTATCAATTTAATCAATATTCCAGTGATCTTTCATCCCCTTAAACGGTTAATAATATCTCGTACTATCTCACTCACCATCTAGTTAATTTCCATCAACGAAAAGAAATCTAAATGACAACATAAAGTAAATTTAAAAGAAAAAAATACTTTCTATTCCGATAAATTTGGGGCAGAGCTGGATCGAATTCCCAGTATCTTTGGGGAAATTTTTAATGCACATTTTTTCAGGTGATACCATAATCATGGATTTAATTTTAAAAACGAGAAATTATTTTGGAAAAAAGAATTCACTATTTGATCCCACCATAGAACGACAATCCATGTAGTTTTCTCCTGTTACATATAAATATTAGAATCAAGAGTTTTCATTTCGTACTAACCAATTAAATTTTTTTCTGAGCAACGTAGATAATGTTTCATTATTTCATACTCTAATGAATTCTATCTATTTCCTTTATAAGATTTGTTGATAAATACCTGAAGTTATTTTCTTTTCCACCACAACATGAAATTTAACTTCTATTGTGCGTAATCTTTATAAGCACATAACAAATTTCTATAAAAAAATCATTAAATTTACTATCTTATCGCATGTATTGATACTCAAATAAAATTCAAAAATAAAAAGTAAGAAAAACAATTTTTATATCTTCATAAAAATGTAATAAGGAAAGATTCTTATTTATTATATACAAAGCCGTATTATATATTGATTAATTACCACAACCATTTAAATCTCTTGTTATGTCATTTGAACAATCAAAAAAAAATTCTTTTAAATTTAAAATTAATATATATATTTAAATTTATAAATATTATCTTTGTAAAAGCATAAAGTATAAAAATAGTTAAAAAGTAAGAAAATATTTTGGATATCTAATTATGTGTGGACTAAAAAAGTTCTACTCAGCTGTAATAGAGTTTAACTGAGTAAAGAAGCATTGTGATAACACTGCTTTACCCAGTTAAACATCATAGTTATAGATAGTTAGAGACCATAGTTATAAATTACAAAATAAACAATGATAAAAACAACAACAACCTTAAGCATCACGTTTAGCTGGCATTTATTATCTTAATAATCAACTTACCTAATATGAATATGTATAAATGAGAGTTTTAACGTTTTTAATAGCCAATAAAATATACTATTGAAAAGGACATATGTTTTTACCTGGTAAATAAAAAAATAGCAGAAACGTCTGTTTTTTAAATATAATTAGATTTTTTTTGTAGTTCAAAAGGTTAGAACACCTTCTTTTATTATTTAAATTATAATATTTTTAAATATGCGATTCATATTACTTTCATTACTTGCAAAAATCAAGTAATTTGCAAGACCAAAAATCATATTTTAACAAAACGTAAAACAATATCACTTATTGGGCGTTTGAATTGACAAACTAAAACTGATTCTTTTAAAGAAATGTATTACTTAACTTCCATACTTTAAAAAACAATCTTTCACTACCAAATAAGTAGGATTAAAGAAATGATTGTGCCCATATTTTTATATTGCAAAAATAAATAACAAGTAGTTAAAAAATTTTATGTGTAGGTTATTAAATTCAATTTTTGTCTTTAAGGCCTTAGCGAAGTATCTCGATAAACTTTTACTTGGATACGACAAAGAGGGTTGTCCATATTTTTATGTAGCGGTTGGAAAGTACGACGTAAGAGGTAAGAGGAGTTCACCATTATTAATATCATTAATTAAATTGAATAAATGTTACATATATCTATATATTTCAAACGAATATACATTTTTGAATAGAATAGTTCTTCTATATACCACAATTTTTAAAAGTCCTTGGTAGGATTTTTAATAAAAAAAAATATGCACTGTTCCATATAGAAAATGTAACACCATAGAAGAATGGGTAGAATGGGATGAAATTGATACACAGAGAGAAAATGCATTACATGTAAATGTTTTGATGTTATATATGTAATATGTGATTACATTTATAAGATAATTTTATACAGCGATACTATATCCATTAGGAAATAGCATCACATCTCGCAGAGATGTAAATATCAATCCTAAGCTGAATAGATTCAATTAGCGTGAGGATAGTGTCCTGAAGGATAGGAAACCATATGCTTTCCACCATTTTCCCACAGTTCGACCTCTGATTTAGATTGAGGCAGAGCAGGCAGACGATGGCATCAATCTCAGATACTCTTGATCGGTTGGTCTCGCATTGTCTCACTGGAAATATAATTTTACAAACGCCAAATGGAAGAGAGCCCAATCGGCTGTAGCACAACGTATCGTCGTGCAGTCAATGTGTCTTTTATCTGTACCAGGAGTGATTTGTTATTTCGTCTGATAGCATCTCAAACCATTTTCTGAAGTTGACGAACGTATGAAGTTCAACAATAAAATAGTAGGATTGGCTCTATCGCTCCGACGCTTTCAATTTCTAATCTGGCGATTATCATCTGACAGACAGAACTGAGACTCGTCGCTGAACACCACATTTTTGCAATTTAATCGTTGAAGTGACTGGTTCTCGACACTTCTGCATTCTTTCACATTGGTGGGTTGGCGTCAATGGAAATATTCGCGTAGAGAGGCTTGTGTGTGAACAGTTTTCAGCCAATTGTAGTCAAACTGTTCTCCCAGATATTGGAGCATCCAAAGTTCCCTGTCCGTTTCATAGAATGTCCAAACTAGATGATTCTAGAGCCCAATCGTTTTCTTTCAGATACGTCGATCCAGTTCTGTTGTACTTCTAATTTCACCACATTTCACATTCCCTTCATTGATCCAGATGTTCCAAATTCTATATCGTCCGTTTGTAGGAACTGCCTTCAGTGCTATCGTCCAGTATCTCTTAATTCCCACGAATCTTCTGAAATGGAGTACTTCTCAAAATTTCGGATTCTGTTGGTGATAGAGTGTAGTTATTTTTTGTTCATACACCGTTTTCTTCCCTTCTATATTCTGTTATAATCCCTGTTGGAAAACTTGCAATTCAGATAATCTGCATAACTTGTTTAGCTGCGTATTCCTTTATATTTGCATATTTACACACCCGAATACTCATGGTATTTTCTATGTCTGGCAGTGTGTATCTTTATATTTCACTTTAAGATGATTATGAAAACTTTGAAGTCACATGAAAAAAAAATATTTAGGCTCTCATCGGTATGAAAAATTATTTAAAATTAAAGATTCATACTTTTAAAATTTATACTTTAAGATTTATACTTGTCATTTAATTAGAAACGAAAATGTTTAATTTCTTATTGATATTCAAAATTTATCTCCCAAAAAAAATAGGGATTCATATGGCTGCTAAATATCCTGATATAGAGAAAGCTATTGTGCATGTTGTTGAAGAAGGAGAGAAGCTTTTAGATAAACAAAGCAAAAAAAAAAAAAGTAAAAACTTTGAACTGATATTTTTTAAAGTTAATTACCTTTTGTTATTGTATTTTAATAGAACTATTTCAACAATACAGCAAAATGTCTTTTTTATTTATTTCAATTTTTTCTAATTTAGTATTTATTGTAATTGTTAATTTCGAAGAATATATATGTTGAATTTTAATATTCATCATATTTAATTTGATTATATATTAAACATAAATTTAGAAAAAGCCTTCAAATCTTGATTTTGATTTGTAAATGCTATAGAATGAAGGAAGAAAATTTTAATTGTAATATTAAATTTAAAAATTAAATACATAAACATCTCCACTAATTTTATCTACCAAAAATATCAAGCAATAATTCCAAAAAAAAAAAAATCCATGCCAAAAACGCAAGGCTTATACAAGTATATTTTATACACAAATACCCGGAAAGTTATCTGATTTCTTTAAATGTAGTCTTGACTAAAATTATAAAGCACTCCTAATAAATTCAAATATTTTAAAACAGATTAAAACTAATTTTAAAGAAGTGAAATTAATCAGATATTAATAATTTTCATCATTAATAATAGACATAGTCTTGAAATTTTAATAAAATGTTTTGACATCATCAGCTATTTTGATTAAGTTAAATATATAAACATTTTGTCCCAATTATATCATTTTATAATAAGGGAGGCAATTTGAATGTGATTGAATGTTGAGATGCCATTTAAAAGATTCCATAAATGTTCAGAAAATAAATGTTCTCTAAATGTTCATGAAATCAATTGAATTCTTCTTTTTTTCAAAATTCAGCATCTTCTTTAAAAAAAAAAAAAAAGAAACGTCAGATGGAAAAAAAAATTGAATAGAAATGTTATTATTTTAATTTTCTAAATCTTTGTTTACAAAGAATTGAAAACAAGAACAGAGACAGTGTAAACTAAAACATTTAGTGAATTGCGAAATAGTATGAAATACACGATGCAGTGATAAGAATATATCAAATAAAAATTTAAGAAAAAAAAGATTTATATTTTAAAAACAGTTTAGAAGAAAAATTTTTTAATATTAGTTAGTAATTTAATGTCAGAAACTGTGGTAGGCCTTTTTTAAAATGTGCAAATCGTCATCCATATCCACTTCGTTAAAGCTCGTGATATGTGTAACATTGTTGCATATTGCATTATAATGCAGAAATTTAAGGCTCCTACTTTATGTCTCATTTCTTTATAAATTCAAGACACACAATTGCATCTATAAATTCATTGAAATACAATCTTACAAATTAATTTTTCAGCCACACGTTTTATCCACAGATCATTCTGTTTCCTTTTCTATGTTTTAAGGTGGTGATAACACAATTTGATTTATTAATTTCGTATATTATTCGTCACCCTTGAATTCGAATATTTTATCAAAACTACTTACTACTACCTACTTTAAACTAACAGGAAAAATTATTCTTTTCAAGATATTAGTTTTTATTAAATACTTATATATATATATGTAAAATATCGTTATACTGTAAAAAATAAGCCACTATGCTTATATTTAGAAAAATAATTTTGTAACCGTCCGATGTAGATTAATTATGGATTAGAGTCTATTTCATTGCATTCTACAAAGCTCAAGAGAATTTTTTTTCTCGTCTTAGAATCTTGTAGGCCTTCTATTATCAGCATCTTTATTGTTCTTGCAGTCAATCAATGTCCAGATTCATTAACTAATAATTTAATAGCCATCTGTAACAACGTAATTCCTAGATTTTTCAAATAAACTAACAATACCTATATACTGCAGTCAATAATATTGTTAATCACTTGCGAATTTTTCCTTTTAAACATTTTTCGATATATATTACATATAACATTTAATTTTTTGAACAGTCTTAGTTTATTCTTTTTGGCAAAAAAAAAAAAAAAAAAAAAAGATACAAAAACGATAAAATTCATTCATAAAATTAAGTTGTTTTGCTATTGTAAATAAATTCGTTCTGATAAGTAGACGTTAAAAAATAAAATTAAAACATTTTTTTTTATTTATTTTGGTAAAAAATAGCAAAGTTAGCATTATCTGAAGAAAATACTTTACATCTATTGTTTTCTTCTGCAGTCTTATCTGAAATGTTATTTACTTCAGAATTACTTAGAAATAAATTCATTTTTAAAGGATGTTTCATATTTCTGACCAAAACTATATTCTTATACTTCATTACTATGGATTTGATAATTGTACAACATTTGTTGAGACAATTTTTGATGGACAATTGACAATTTTTGTTGATAAAGATTAAAAATTTGAAGTAAACAAATTGGTGAAGAGAATGCTTAATTCGTTACAGAATATCAATCGCAATATTTTTAAGCCATTAAATATTTTTATAATTATATATTTAAACTTGTTTATTATATTAATTTGATTTTTACAATATATATATATATATATATATATATATATATATATATATATGATTTATTTTCAATGCAACTTTTATTTTCAATATATTGATTTTTTTATTTGTTTAAAGATACATACAATTTTTATTGAATATAAAAATCGAAATATTTTTAACTTAAAAGGCTATATTTGAAAACATTAGTCTAATTAAACACATTTTTGTTATATATTTATTTAAATATATGGATTTTAAAGTTATAAAAATATTTATTATCGTTAAAGCATAAAATATTTATGACTAAATATTTTATGCTTTTAAGATCATAAATATTTTATAACTTTATTATTTTATTACTTTTTTTTTATCAGAAATTTTCTCTTTTTTTTTTGTATAAGAAAATTAGCATACGTAGGCAAACAATGATATATAATTTAAATAATATTTTTCTTATTTAAATATATAAATAATTTAAAAGTCTTTTCTTACAAAATTGTAATATGTTTGGAAAATGATATCATTGGTTTTTAGATTAATAACTGAAATGATTGCTTTATTTTTGGCATTCAAGAGTCTCCAAAATTTGATTTTTATACTTTCTTTTATAGTTAGGCAAAACCTTAATTGGATTCATCAACATTATTGATGTAGATGGTTTAACATTTGGAAATGCAACTTACAAAAAGGTACGTATATGCAATTATATATATATATATATATTACATACACACACACACTTACATACATATATACAGACAGAGACAAAAAGAGAGACAGTGTCATGGCACCATTGTTACTTGCACTTAGAAGTAAAGTTGTATCACTTACTATGCTACATTTGTTTGTTTTTTGTGAAGACAAACTTTTGTACCAACTCTACTATTAGTAAAGAACCTATCTACTTAATTCCACATTAGATGTGCCTTATTTATTTTTGCACTTGTATTTGTCTATTTAGTAATAAAATATTGTCTTTGTTGGTAAAATTTTGCGGTGTAATGCCTGAAAAACCATTTCATGCATTTACACATTAGCGTCTAAGCACACAGAATGTGATATACAGGCTGATGGATTTTCGAACTGCAAATAGAGAAATAACTTTTTAATTGTCAGATAATTTTAGCATATATATATATATATACTTTCAACTTGAACAACAATATATGTACTTGCAACAAGAATTTTATAATAAAAATATAAAATTCTTCTGACTAGAAATAAAAACACCGAATGTGACAACATATTAATCCTCAATGATAATACTTTAAATTATTATGAATGCCCTTTATTGCAAAAAAAAATTTTGTGTCATTTTTAAATAACAAATTCCTCTTAGATGATGTAATTCTCTAATATACAAAAAGTTTTTTATTTCATCTTCAAAATTCAAACAGTATTTTTTGTCTCAAGCATAAAAGAAGTAATTTTGTACGCGTCCTGTAAGATTAATGAAAACATTTTTTGTTATAAAACACTAAGCTACTTAGTGAGAAGTCACCAGCTCTAGAATAGAATCTAATATTACTCAAATTGGCATTTCTGTAATTGTTTTATAATAAAATGTTTTAATTAGTTTTCAGTAGTAAATTAAAACTAAAATAGATTCACATATTTCTTCCATGAAAATAAATTATTTGTTTTCTAATAATGGTTTTTATATTATCATAAAAATAGTATTTACTTTGGGACGTTATAGTCTTTCATTCTTTATTCTCATTTCTTCCAGGAATTGAAACTGTAATACGTCTGCTCAAACTGCAGCAAGATAATTATCCAGAGCGTATGAAAAACTTTTTTATCATTAATGGTAGGTTATTTTTCTGATGAAAATAATTATTACTTAAATAATTAATTTTCCTTAATAGATAACATTTATTTGAAAATTTAATTATAGTTTTGTTTTTTAATAATAAAAATTTTGTTATATAAAAATTTTACTTTTTGTTATAAAAAATTCTTACTTTTTTTTTTTAGCATCTTCACTTTTTACTCTTCCATTTTCCATTATCAAAAATTTTTAAACACTCCGAATGTTGGCCAAGTTTCATGTATACGGTACAGGTAAGAAATTTACTTATATTCTGAAATTATAAATCGAGATCTATTATAAAATGCAGGTTAACTAGAAAAATATCCAACAAAACAACTGTTGGATTTTTGCTAACTGTTACCAAACCTATGGCGCCATCTATTGGTACCACCCTGTACCACTTTTTATTTATTTTTTTTTTTACTTCGAGCTATTGTGTTTGATGCAACCGAAATTCCTTTTGTATTCTGACTTGCTTTCAATTGATGTAACTTGTTTGGTCATTTTTATTTTATCTTTTATGTCCTCTATTTTATTTCAGTTTATTTTTATTTTTAACTTGAGTTTTATTTTTTTGAGCATCGTGGGATAATAATTGTACCGATAGTTTTTGCTTTTTCGATCTCTTGCTTCAATTGTTCTCAAGCAGATGTTTTTTTTTTTAATTCTTTTATTTTTCTTTTTATATTTTTTTTAATTTAAGCAACTACAATAGTGCAAATATTTTAACTAACTTTAAGAGATGTGGAGGTTTTGTGGTTCTTAAAACCACATTGGAACTCCGTAACCGGAACGCTTCGTTGGCCTTTGCCCCCAGAAAAAAAGAATTTCTAATGGTTCTGATACACAAGAAGATAAATAATTGATAAATCCCATGCCCGTATCCGTCCACTCGATCCTTATCGATCAGTCCAATACAGTAAAAAAAACAAAAACAATCTTTTAAGTCATTGACAACAAAACATGGCTAATACAGATATCCTGCTCCTTTTGCAGCTATGGCGTGCCCATGACTAGAGAGCACCTCATTATATGCTCTACTGTTCTTAATTGTTTCCTTTTTTGTTTTACTCTGTCAATGCCTATAGTGATTGTATTTTTTTTTTTTCGTTCTAAACGATGATTTTAATGTTTTTACGATATCCCAATATTTAAAGAAGATGAAATGTAACGAAGATAATCAAGTAAAAACACTAACTTAGGAGTCTTAGTATGTCTGATTTACAATTTGCAGTCAAACAAACAGTAAACTATTCCTCCCTCAAATGACTG